>CAHIKZ030001355.1:150000-182500 GCA_903632075.3 Acanthosepion pharaonis
TCCCTTCGCTTTCCAGATGACACACCGACAGAAGGTCTGTGTAGGAATCATATCACAAGTCGATGGATGAGACAAGCCATATAAAAAGTGGGAAGGCATAATCATAATCATGAACAAACAAACAATTAAACAGCCACCAATACAATCAGCTTAATGGTTTCTATGACCGCCGCATAAAACTACGTCATTTTCTCCCGCCCTTTCCCGCCTCTAGTGGGACATTACAAAATGGCGGCGGCTTGACGGCGTCGGACGATGGGCGGCGACTCTAGTGACGTGTTCGACATGATTAAAAACTAATTTGACTCGATCCTGACGAGAAACTGATGAGCCTCACCCCAGAACGGAATGCGAAGTGACCAGAAGTGGAATAAATAGTAGAGATGAGAGCGTGTATATATGTGCGCGTGTTTTTCTTTTCTATGGCTGTGTGAATAGTGGGAAAATGTTTTCTGCTCAAATTGGATATAACCATTTGAAGAAAGATTTATAGATGGTCTCTTCTTCTTCTTCTTCTTCTTCTTCTTCTTCTTCTTCTGTGGGTCCACGTTTCTTTCTTTCCTTCTTTCCTTTTTTACATCACTACTTTGTCTTTTTTTTCTTTTTATCACAATCATTTTTTCATTTATTGCCTTCATCTCTCTCTTTCTCTCTCTCTCTCTCTCTCTCTATCTCTATCACTCTCTATCTATCAATCTATCTATCTATCTATCTATCAATATAAAAGTTAAGTAAAAACAGAAAGAAACAGGTACCACGTAATAATCTACGAAACTTAATATGACAGAAGATCAAATACGAGAAATGGAATTGGAAAAGTTGTGCTATGGCAATATTCTGAACAGGAAGATTTACTTTAAAAATCGGTGTTTGTTATTCCAGTTTTTAATTTAACTTTCGTTCATCCACCGCATTTTAACAAAATCTAAATCTCTTGTCTTATTTCAGTGTTTTCAAATATTTAAAAATTAAATAAAGATTAAAAGATAAAGATTAAAATAACACTAATAAAAACAAAGGTGGACCAGGAATTTTTGTCCGGTGAAGCAATTCTTCCATTTCAAAAGATTAGCATAAAAGATCAAATTCTTACATACTTTTGAATCGGTTCTTGCATAGCCCAACGAATCCAATGTTCTATTTAACCCAAATCCACTCATTTTTTTATTCATAGTATGGATAAACATCAGATGTGATTGAAAAAGTTAAGCTTTTATCAGAAGGGCCAAAAACTTGCAGTTGAAAAGTTACAGGACTACGCGGCGGTTTCTTCTTTCCTTTTATATGCCATGTCCTTTCAGGACGTGGGCGATTATGGCTCTCCACCTCCCTCTAACCCTTTGCAGCTCTCAACAAGTTCCTCCCCTCTGCGTCCTCCCCCAGACCGCGTTCTCTCATCCACTTGCTTAAGTCCGCCAGGTATGGCGATTTTCCAAGCTTAGCTCAGATGTGGCACAAGGCCGAAAGTATGGGACACCCAGTGAGGGTCGAACTCACTACTCAGTTGTAATTGTTCTAGCGAGACAAGCTTGCTTAACCATTACACCACCTCGTGGTACCCAACCCGCCAGATATGTCACGTGTTGTATTCCTTTGTCTCTCTTTCCCTCTATTCAACCCATGAGTATCAGATTCTCCAGGCCCTCCTTCCTCATTATGTGTCCCATAAACCTCAGATGCCTCTTCCTGATATTAAGTATAAGCCCCCTCCTTTCTAAGATCTCATCTTTGCTCACACGCTTGGTAATGGCTCCAAAAAATAAAATCGATGCGCTGAGTTCAAATTCTGGTCGAATTACCTACGTTCACTTTCACACAAATACCTTCGGGAAAGGTATGAATATATCTTTTTTCCCCTTCTATGAATTAAATAGTAACTCAGCTCTTTAAAAACATCCAAAAGCCTGAGCCGCTTTTGGAAAGGTGTTGGACCGGAAAAGTACGCATAACATTTCGGTACCCTTTTCTTGGTTTCTAACGAAATTTTCTTGTTTCTTGATATTTTACTTAGGTTTTGGAAGGCATCTTTTGCTACTCCAAGGCGATTCTGTTATGACACTTCTTAAATATTTAAATTTTGACACATGCTTCCTTTTTGTGCCCATAATTCGTAGTTGTTTGGTTGTTTCTAATGTTTAGTCCTTTCTTCATGCTTTCCTTTATTATCTTCCGTAGGAGCTCTTGTAGTTTCCCTTCTGTGTCTGTTACCAAAATTTTGTCATCTGTATATTTAAAGACTTCTTCTAAATCTCTCGGGATTGCTTCACCGTTAAAGTTGATTCAGTCCGCTGAGAGGAGACGTCCTTCTTAAGATAAACACTTTTCAGTTGTAATTGTTATTGAGATAGCAAGCAATGTTATATGCCAAGTTTTATCAAGGTTATTTGAGTTATTTTCTTTTTCGTTTTTACGGCTTTTGTAAGTCTGTATCTCTGAGATGAGGTATTATGATTACTTGCGTTATTTACAAAGTGTTGTGAGTTCAATACCAGGCCACAAGAGTGGTGAACCAAAAACTTGGAGAGTTAAGTTTAAGCGAAATAACTGAGACATCCGGAAGAGGCGTGGCGCGTGGAACTAGAACTATCTACCCAGTGAACGAAATAAAGGGTTCAGTTCGAAATTCCAATCACCTGAAGAAATCCGGAGTGTACAACGGCCGAAACGTTGTGAATATGGCAATGAAAATGAGGATAACAGTCCGAATAATGTAAATAATGCGTGCTTTTGTAAGCAAGCTTTCCTTTTTCATATTATGAAATAGGATATTGTTGGAGATTTTCCATGTATATTTATTCATCATTCAATTATTGAGAGCTACACATTCTAAACATTCTACGTGATCTTAAGTTTATGACACAATTTTTATTAGATTAAATATATGAAATAGAATATTATCTTTAAGTATTTCCTACGCGTACATTAGTAAGGTACGATTATGAGTCACCGTGTAAATAGCATTCTTATAGGGTTTTTTTTTTAATCGAGTTCACCTCCAAGCAAGGCAATAAAGCCACTAAGGCACAATGGGGGTTACTGGATATGGAAGAATTAGAAAGCAAAAACAGCGAGAACAAAAGAAGAGTAATCAGGAGAACAGTAGATAGCGTTGCATTTAAATCTATAAAGATTAAAGGCTGGAAAATATGGAGCCGGAAGGCAGTTCCACAAGGGAGAAGTGCGAGAAAACTAATTGTTAGCATAGAACTGACGGTTACATTGAGCCGATTCAGCTGTAAATTGAATGAATAGTTTACAAAATGAGCTTTTTACTTTTTTTTCATGGTAAGATCTCAAAATCAGTATTGATCTAACATAGATTTATCTTGTACAAAATGTCCAACATCCAACGAGAATCGATCTCTTTATAGTAATAATGGCTTATGAAAATAGCTCTTAAACTAGAAAATGCACTCAAACATCTTTCTCTCATACAATAATAATTCTACTCTAGTGAGAAAGGTGTAACTTAACTAAACCTTCCTTCAACTTAGAATGAAGTGTGTCTTATTGAACTTAAATAGAGAATACGTATAAGGGGAGATAATCCATACCACATTCTCCCTCGCGAGTTATTTGTAGAGGACAAGGTCATTCTACCGATCCGGTCTCCTGTGGGTCCTTTGAGGACATCGTGGTGGTTCGCAATCGACAGCTATCTTTGACACGTCTGAGCTTGTTGTCCCGGGTTTGTATTGCCTGTCCGGCTTTGAAGTATAAACATTCGACTTGAAGTGTTTTCGTATTATTCGATTTGTATGCCCCCACCCTTTTTAGGTGCCAACTCCTTCTCAAAAAGGGAGTCTGAAATTATCCTGTAGAGATAGGTGGGCAGATAGATCGTTATCAGCATTGTCGTGTCTATTTGTCGGTGAAGGTAACCGAATTTAATGATTTCTACGAAGTTTTCGAACGTTAAAATCCAATATGTCCATTGCTCAGCAACTGTTGTCTAGTCAGGGTTGACGTCGAACCTTTGTGGTCTCATGCTGATTTCTTTATGATTTCATGTTGGTTTTTAAGTTGAATAAATTGTAGTGAGAACACGAATAAAGATGTAACTAAAGCTTTATTCAACTTAGAAGCGTGTCCTATTGGACTTAAATAGAGATTACGTCTAAGGGGAGATAATCCATACAACATCTACAGATACAATTCCAAAATTGTAAGTGATTTACAATATATATTCCTAGTACTTGTCAAAATCTGACTTTTGCAGCCAACTTACATTACAAACTTTAAAAGTTAAAACTAAAACTTAAATCGAGTAAACAAGAACAGCAAGTCGGAAAAAAGGGGAAGAAAGTTCAAATAAATAATCATTAAATAATCATTATTATATCTTTTTTTTCCATGGTAAGAATTCAGAACCAATATTGATCTAACAGATTCATCTTGTACAAAATGTCCAACAGCCAACGAGAATCGATCTCTCTATAGTAATAATGGCTTATGAAAATAGCTTTTAAACTAGAAAATGCACCCAAAATCAACACGTTGTTAGAAAAGAAATCTTCCCCCTCTCATTCAATGATAATTCTACTGTAGTGAGAAAAATGTAACTTAACCAAAGCTTCCTTCAATTTAGAATGAAGTGTGTCATATTGGACTTACTTAAGTAGAGAATATGTATAAGGGGAGATAATCCTTAGTGAATCCGAATTTGAAATAGAACTGTTCGTATGAGAGTGAACTATTTGTAGGTGCCAAGTCCTTATCAGAAAGAATGTCCGAAATTATCAAATACACAGAGTTAGGGTAGGCAGCCTTGTCTTATCCTTTTAGATCAAATTACAGAAAGTTTCTTCAAATCGCAGCAACTTCCACAGAATTTTTTCAAAACCCTTTCCTAACAACCCCCATCTTTGCTCGGGCGTCAAATCCCTTAACTTCGGCTCTAGTCTTTTGACTTTTATCCTAGAGCTTCCTGTCATGTTTCAATAAAAAATTCCCTGTTGATATCCAGATAGTTTTCCTTCGTCTTCACCCAGAATTATGATGACACAGATACGTTTAGAATATGCTAGTCTTTAGTCTATTGGGTTCCTTTAAAGAAATCAAGAATTTTAGTGAAGGCATCGGAGTGAGAGCGAATGTAGAAAATGCAGAAATACTGCTCTGTCAGCGGGGCCTCCAATATGAATTCTTAAATAATTAAAATTTAACCGTCCGATATTTACCTATAACTAAACAAGTAAATGTTTATAGATACAAACATAAAGACTAATATCTACCTATTCCCTAAGAAAGTAAATTTTTATAGACCTAAATATTAATACAAATATTTCGACATTAAATAAACCAACAACGTTAGAAGAATGAAAAAAAGATTAGAAAGATTAGGAATCTAATCTATCTATATATAAAATTGTTTGCAAGTCCGTCCATCACACCCTCTAGAAATACATTGAGCGATCGAAACTAAATTTTGGGAAGGCGTGCAGACAGGTCAGGGTGGTACATAGTACAATTGGTTTTACTAGGGTGCGTAGCTTATTACAATAAATTTTTATTAATTATTTTGGAAAAATTAAATGTTTTATTATTAACATAAAAAATACTTCCACTATTTTAAAAACGATTTAATGATTAAAATAACAAATACTTATTTAATAAAAATGCAATATTGTTTTTTGCATATCAAGTTTTTATCTACAAGAATCCGGTTTTGCAGTTCGTCTTGTGTTTACGAGAACTATATCACAAGGTCAAATGCTTCTAAACATTGGAATTTGGCCCCAGAAAAAATAATGTCCAGTTGTATGATGCATGCTCAAGAGTAAGAAATCCTAAGAATTTATTCTTTGCTGTTAAAAAGGAAAAAAAATTTCTTACAAAATATTCTTTACCATGAAGTCATATAAAATGAAATTGAATTAAAGAAATTATTAAACTGCGAAGTAGGTTTTTTTGTTAAATTATCTTTCCAAACAAATCAATTTATTCAAATTTCATCGATTGGTTTACGAAATTGAACGAAACGTAGTGTTTGTAAATCTCGACAAAAATCTCAACGATAACTTCAATAATACTAAATATTGTGCGGATTTCAACACGCGTCAGAATGTTACTAAAAAATTCTAGTTCATAAAAGTATGACTAGTTAATTACTCGTGTCCTTTCCTAGGCTGCTAGAAACAGCATATCAAACTCCATGCAAAAGGAAAAGAAGGAAAAATGATTTAATTAGAATCAATGCTAAAAAACCTATTTTTCTAACGTTTGTAAGTTTTGTCTTTTCACCGTCCCTCCCTTTCCCTGTTCTGCCATCCATTTATATAAACTTCTTAGGTAGGTTACTCGCCTTTTTCCCTCCCTCTCTCTCTCTCTCTCTTGCTTTCAATGTGCCCCCACCCATGAGTTTCAGATCTTGCAAGACTACTTTTTTTCAAAAAGCGTCCAAAGAAATTTAAACTAATTCTAAACATAACTGTCCCTTTTGTCTCCATTTTCTATAAAGAATCCTTAAGAATTTGTAAAATAAGAAAATCAGACAAGAGAAAAAATATGACAATCGGTTGTAAGAGAATAATAATAATAATAATAATAATAATAATAATAATAATAATAATAATGGTAATATTAGCCGTTTCCCTATAAGGAAACATATGTCATTCATTGACCGAGCAGCCAATGACACTATCGGTTGAAACTTATAAAATCTTTCTTTTACAACAATTTTTCGGGAAAATAAGTTTTTCAAATCCAGCAGCTGTTATCACTCTTTCCGGTATTGATGAGGGTTTCCTTCCTAAGCTTCTTTTCTTCTTAAAGTATTATTGAATGTCAACATCTTGATTGAGTCATGTTACATGTGATGTCCATTTTAGCTACAATGTTCAAAGAAGAATGGTATTTGCCAAGACCTACAGGCTTCACTTGCTCAAAGACATTTTTAACCATTGATCTTAGAAAGCGATCGTACAGAATTTAAATATTTTCGAACGGATTTGACGCCATTCATGACAACCATATGAAAGTCTCAATCTGAAAAGATTATTTGAAGAAACTACAAGACTACTTTTCAGATTAATGTTTTGGTTTTGAAGAAATTTGCGATGTTGGGCGAATCTATCTCTGGTACAGCCTATTCTATATTTAATTTCTTTTTCTCTTATACTAAATTTGTTATAACTGATCTATACATTTATTTGAAGTGTTTTGTCTTTACTTATTCCACATCCTGAATTTTTTATGAGAGATTCAGTCTGGGTGCCATCATTGCTTTCGTTCCAATTCTAGATCATAGTTTCTCTTTTGGAAAGGTTTCTCTTGAATCTTATTTCTTCAAACACTTGGTAAAGAATGAGGATTTTTTGTTCAAGATCATTCTTATCCCAACCATGAATACCTATCTCATCAGCATAGCTCCTTCACCACATCAGTACACTGGCCTCAGAAGGTAAAATAGGAATTCGGTTTTCTATTAGTAGTTCAGGCACATTTAGGTACAATGTTCAAGTTGGTACCAATGGATGTTGCTAGTACTTTATTCTTAAAGATTAAAAATGACCAATCTGTTCACTGGGGGCAAGGAACAGGAATTTTAATGCCTCCAAAATGAAACCACTCTCTTTGACATGGTTTCTGTTATTTGATAAAGTTCCTTTTTTGTGATTTGAATTACTAGTCCATGAGATTTGATGAAGGATGTTCCTCACTAAAACCTACAGGGTTCATTTGCTTGAAATCATTTTTAATCATTGATCTTAGAAAGTGGTTGTATACAGCTGATAGTTATTTTTGAATGAGTTGGATGCTATATATGACATACATTTGTAAGTCTAGGTCTGATTAGGCTATTTCAGAATATGACTCAAGTTCTTAGGTTAAGGTTTTAGTTTTGTTGCATCTTGCAATGCTGGACAAACTATGCCTAGCACAACCTATTCTATGTTCAATTTCCTTATCTCCAATACTAAATATGTTACAACAAATCCCTACACTGAGGTATTTAAAATGTTAAGTATTTATTAATTCCACATCCTGAATTTTTTATGATGGATTCAGGGAATCAGTGCCATCATTGCTTTCATTCCAATTCCAGATTATAGTTTCTCTTTTGGAAAGGTTTCTCTTGAATCTTATTTCTTGGAACACTTAGTAAAGAATGGTGATTTTTTTTTGAAGATCATTCTTATCCCAATGTCATTGGCATAGCCCCCCTCATCATCAGCACATTGGCCTCTGGAGGGAAATCAGGATCGTTGTCTTTTAGATCCGTTTCGGATGTGGTAGGGAATACTTAAATGATCAATGCCCATCTCTTCACTTCTATGTTTGTAAATTCGCAGAGAATGAAGGAAAAGTTTTAATAAACTAGTGCCCCTCATTTCCTGCTAGTGGTACCTGATGAGATCTGAAATGCTTCCGTATTTTTTATAGAGTACCTTTATTAGATCGATGCATTAAAAGCCATGTAAAAATCGATGACAAATGAAGGTACAGTGAATGGAGAATTTAAAAAACACAAACAAGACAATTTCACACAAATAGAAAACACCTGAAAAAAAGAAAGGGGATCTGATTATGGTAATATAGAATAAATACTGCTGGACCAATTATAAAATTAAAATTATAATAGACAAAAGTTCTAAAAACTACTATTACCGTATATTTGTACAAAATTAAAAGACTCATAAGACAATATAGCAAAATGTTTTAAAATACATAAACATCAGATCAAGTAGAATAGAGAGATTGAAACACTGGGAATTTTACAACTGTCCTTTATTTAATTAATGGCGTAATGACGTTGAACCGACGACTAATGAAAATACGTGACTTAATCTACACTTTATTCGATACTTCGTTTGGCCAGTGTGTCTATACGACTCATTTATATTCTCGTGTAAGATGTCTGAGAGACTCTGTCTTTCTCCTCTCTGGGTGGGGTGTTTATAAATCTGGGGTAAGAACCTTTCACAAGCATGTATTTCAAATGCAACTGTGGATCTCCATTTGACGACTAGGAGGTCATCTGTCAGGTCAAGCTGTTTCTGAAGGATACTGGTTGCAATGTCTATTTTGCATGATATGGGGTGTGAATTTTAATAATGCAGACTTTGTCCTCGAAAATACAAAGAGTAAAATACTTAGTGACTTGGAGACACAGAACAACCGCCTTAGCAGTGCAAATAGACCGAGTGAGATAGTTGTGGATAAAGAAATGGAGACATGTCACATTGTAGACGTAGCTGTACCAGTTGATAAGAGAGCGAAGTTGAAATAAAGCGAAAGAAATGGCTAAAAATACTAGGAAATTAGCCAGGGATTTTGCTCTGAAATATGAATGCCAGTCTTGCCCGTAATAACAGGAACACTAGTCAAGTTTGAAAGAATTGGAGATTCTTGGGAGGACTGAAAATATCTAAATAACGGGAATTCTGGGGTCTGTGTGGAGACTGAAGAAAGTAATAGAGATTTGAAGGGGACTTTCATTTAATTTCATTTAATACTCACCAGACTCTACCAAGACATGAATAATAATAATAATAATAATAATAATAATAATAATAATGATAATAATAATAATGATAATAATAATAATAATAAATGCACCTTCTTGTTGACATTGCAGTCCTTGCAGACTGTAATGTAAAATATGGCACATGAGGACATTAATAATTCCAGTTGTAGTTGGAGCCCTCAGTTTGATTTGAAAAGGTTCCGGTAGACTAACCGAAGGGATTCCTGGTAGCTTATATCTTAAAGAAATACAAAACATTGTACTCACAAGCACATTTCACCCCATATAAAGGGATTTACCTATGTAAAATATGTGTGATCTTGTTGGGCGGTCCTCAAAAAATGCTCAGTTGCAAATGTCATTAAACCATTTCTGCTCTTAGGTCTCTGGTTGGGACCCGTAAAGAAATGAGTATACACCAAAAATCAAAGGAAATAGAAGAAGAAAAAAAAGGTGCACAACACATTGTCATTGGCTTTACTCTGACACAAAACGAGTACAGACGACGGTATGAAAATGTATACCTCAGAATACTTTGAGAACTTCTGTTGAGATTATAGGCTTCCGAGTACACTAAGCAATGGTAAGAGCATCCACCACTGTCTGCAGCCAAGAACTAAGAATGTGAAGTTCATGTGGTTACATCCAACTTGACTGTCAAGTGTTTGGAGAACAATCGCCTTGGCATTGCACTTATGCATAAAGACAACCATAAATCGATCCTGATAGACGTTGCGAAGGCGAAGCAAGTGAAAATACAAAAGGGTACCAAGACCTTGCAAGGCAAATCAGATAAACGTACCAAGCAGCAGTTCAAGTTTTCCTTTTTGTGGTTGGCGAACACGAAGCGATGGCAAAGAATCTCTCTTCCTCAAAAGATGCCAATCGCATCATTGAATATACGCAAGTGACAGCACTGCTTGGAACAGCTCATATTCTAAGCAAAGTTTTATTTTTCAAAGCTTCGGGTAGGGCTTGAGGTATAATCCTCATTATCCGGCCGAAACATCTAAGAGTTAAAGAGGATCCCGAAATAATAATAATAATAATAATAGAAGTATCTATATTTTGCAACTACACGGCGAACACAAGAATAGACTCGATATAGAAATTAATGAAGAAAGGATATGGCTTTTCTCGTGACCACATTAACGACAACACTACATATGCAGCTGCCAAACTCCAAAATGCCGAAAATTAAACTACAAAGCGTAACGTAACGGAGATCTGAGTAGTGATTGGATGCTACTAAAATAACATAAAAGAGATGTCTTTTAAAATAACCTGTAAACTATCACTGACTTTATAGAACAGATGGTCGTTAATTCAGGGACTGTTCTACATATTCGAAAGATAACGCAACAAGAAATGAAATAGGAACAAAATGTTTAGGCATCAAATGAGCTTAAATAAATGAAACATTTTCAGTGATTATAATACAAAAAAAGAGAAAAGAGTAGAGATAGGCGAAAAGAGAGAAGGAGGAGAGAAGAGGAACTAAAATAGAATGAAGTGGAAGTTTTTAAAAAAAGAGGGGGAAAAGTGAAAAGAAAAGCGAGGGAAAAGAAAGAATACAATTCTAAAATAAATCCGAGAAGCTGATCTCCATTGAAGAGCTACAGAGAAGAAAACAGAGGAAGACGAAGAAAACAAAACTTAAACTGGGAAGAAAAGCGATCAGGAAAAAATGGAGAGTGTGATAAAAGAAAGAAAGAAAGAAAGAAAGAAAGAATTTCACTATTTCATATTCCTTGAAGAAGAAAAAAAAACAAGAATTAAAATGTTAGAATTACAAGAAGAGTAACATTGGTAGGAAGTAAAATCCCTGTTATCAAATTAAAAAATTTCTTTCGTTTGGAGATTCTTCGTTTTACGATAACGGCTTCAAGAATCTGAATCCTTTATTGGAGTTAATGTTGAATGTGTTTCTTACGGGTATTTAGCGTTTACAAAGAAAAACATCATTTTATCTGTCTTCATTAACACAAAAGAACGTATATCCTTTATACGTTGTATGGCAACCGTCGGTCTCAAGAAACTTTGGATCTTCAACCGAACAGTTATGCCTCAGTTGCTGATGGCGGTACAGCATCTGTTGTGGCTGTACAGGCCTACACGGGAGGGACAGCTTCGATTGCAATATATGCATATGAAGACGCCCACTGATGTCACCTGTTTGTTATCTTTCTGTCACACTTTTCCCTGTTCGGCAAGCTTTCTCCTCTCCTCGTTCCGACCCTCGATGTAAATCGCGTCACTAGCATAAACGATCTTTGGCGACGTCTTCTCACCGCTCGACGTACATGCCCATTGCCCTAATGACCCTTTTTCAGACGACCTTATAAGCGTTGACCTGTTTTGCCGTCGCTGCGAGGCGACGCTGGAGTGTCCTCTCCAGGGCGCAGTCCTTGGCAGGGTTTGATGAGAAATCGGCCATTGGCCATGCAGCACGTCTACTCTCCACGCCACCGATGTTGTCCAAGGGAAAGGTAAATGCCAATGTACCTTGGCACCGGCGTCGTTGTAGGAGTTGCCAGTAGAAAGTTGAACATAATGTCTTAGGGACTCCGGCTCCGGATTTGTCATCAGGGTTTACTAGCAAAGTCTTTCCCATGATTGGGTATGGCTGCAAGACAGCGGAGGAGTCCCATCCGGCATACGGTGTACATGTTGAAATAAGTGGAGCCGGTGCTGTTGAAGAAGGCCGTATAGGCTGGGTAACTGAGCACGGGTGAGAACTACGGTATTGGTGACACAGTCGGACTAATTGATGCCCAGAATGCGTGTCAGACAGCGAAGCTGGAAATGTTAAGGCGCCGCTCCTGTCTGGAGTAGATGCTCCAAATCTCGCTGCCGTAGAGCAGCGCGCTGACAACGTGTACTTTCTAGGAGGCCGGTCTGGGCAGTTTTATGAGAGATCGGGTGTTGCTCATGCAGAAAGCCCCCCCTTTTCCACGTCACGGATATTGTCCAAGGAAAAAGTAGAGTTCAATACAGTTTGGTACCAGCGTCTTCGAGGATTTTCAACCTAACATCGGACTGTGTTAGCGACTCTGTCTCCGGATTTGTCCTCGGAGTTTACTCCCGAAGCCTTTCCCAGACAATTTGTATATGTCATATCTGTTAGGTTGGCCAAAGAAAGTCCTGACTTACTTGGGAATCGGAAAGAAAACAACAAAATTTATGAAGCGACACCAACATTTATTCTTCAAAATAAAGTCCTTTATTCTCTACGGTTTTCTATCAGCGATCAGCCAGCATCTGAATCTGTCTCAGATACCACTCCGCTGGCTTTGAATAAAAAAAAAACTGTAAACAAGCTTCCTTCACTTCATCAAAAGTGTTGAATCGCTGGTCACGGAGAAAGTGTGTCATTGAGAGGAATAGGCCATAGTCACCCGGCGCAGCATCGGGACTGAATGGTGGATGTGGAAGAATCTCAACACCGTCAATCTGTTTGAACTTCTCACTAGTCAACTTGGCAGTGTGTTGTCTCGTATTGTCTTGCTGAAACAAAGCCGACATCGATTGATCAAACCACGATACTCTTTCGTTAGTTTGCTGTACACACGTTCTAGCTGCTAGCAATACAGTTCAGGGTTGATGGCGTGACCGTGTGGAATAAGCTTGAAATTCCACCAAACGGAGATCAAGCTTTATGTATTTTCTGTCCGCTTCCTAAGCGAGTCGGGACTTTCTGGCCAATCTAGTATTTCACAGAATAAACAAAAGCATTTGATAAAACAAGACACGAAAATCTATTTGAACTGATAAGAACATTTGATTTATCTGCAAAAGATATGCGAATAATCCAAAACGTGGGTCAAACCGGCCGCATACGGATATAAAATGAAATACACAAAAAATACAAAGGTTGCTAAATAGAAATCCCACCAGGATTTACTGTTGGCGAGAAACAATTCTAACAAGATAAGATATGCAGATAACACCATGTTGATGTCAAACACAGAAGCAAAAGAAAGGTAAAGAGAAACCTGGAAGCTCCCCAAAAGTTACTGAGCATTCCATGGACGGAGTGAGTAGGCAACGAGGAAGTTTTGAAGGAAAATGGCAATAAATGGAAAATGGCACTTAGAATGAACATGAACAACAGAAGCAGCAATGAAAATATGAGCGGCAACGGTAGACAAAACATGAGCAGCAGCAGTGAAAACATGAGCAGCAGCAGTGAAAACATGAGCAGAAGCAGCAGTGAAAACATGAGCAGAAGCAGCAGTGAAAGCATGAGCAGAAGCAGCAGTGAAAACATGAGCAGAAGCAGCAGTGAAAGCATGAGCAGAAGCAGCAGTAAAAACATGAGCAGAAGCAGCAGTGAAAACATGAGCAGAAGCAGCAGTGAAAGCATGAGCAGAAGCAGCAGTAAAAACATGAGCAGAAGCAGCAGTGAAAACATGAGCAGAAGCAGCAGTAAAAACATGAGCAGAAGCAGCAGTGAAAGCATGAGCAGAAGCAGCAGTGAAAGCATGAGCAGAAGCAGCAGTAAAAACATGAGCAGAAGCAGCAGTGAAAGCATGAGCAGAAGCAGCAGTAAAAACACGAGCAGAAGCAGCAGTGAAAACATGAGCAGAAGCAGCAGTGAAAACATGAGCAGAAGCAGTGAAAACATGAGCAGAAGCAGCAGTGAAAACATGAGCAGAAGCAGCAGTGAAAACATGAGAAGCAGCATCAGTCAAATCATAAGCAGCAGCAGCTATCCAAACATGAGCAGCCGCAGCAATTAAAATATAATCAACAGCAGTAGTCAAACTTTGAGCTGCAGCAGAAGAAGCAGTTAGAATCTGAGCTGCAGCAACAGTAGAAGTCCAATCCTTTGGCCGGGCAGTGTGTACTTCTATTTATTGGAAATGGACGAGCAATAACTGAACAGTACTAAATAAATAAGTACTAAACAAGAGCAGAGTAATGGCCTTAGAATAAATCAGAGATATTTTCTTCCTAAAATTGCTCTAAGGCAAAGCATTAATATATATCTTTACTAAGTTTCATATAAGAAATTATTGACAAGCTTTATAAACGTACTGAACTCTTTGGAGCAGGATTTTGGGGTGAGTCGTTTTATGATCAATGTTATTTACTGGAATTATTCTACCTTTGCAGTAACACAATCCTGAGAGAATTAAAAGTCCTACCAGGATTCAGTATTGGCGACCACAACCTTCCCATAAGATATGCAGATGGCACAGTTTTGATAGCAGACACAGAAAGGAAACTATAGGAACTCCTACAGAAGGCAGTAAAAGAAAGCGAGAAGAAAGGACTAAGCATTAGCAAAATGTCAGCCAAAAAAACAACAAAAGGCGAACTACAAATTTAGACACGGAAACGAAACAAGGAGGGAAATTTAAATATTTAGGAAGTCTTAGGAAGTGCGACACGGAAATCCCAAAACGCGTGTAAATAGCGAAAGATGCCTTCCAAAAACTAAGCAATGTATTACAACATAAAAACTTTTCATTAAAAAAAAACGAAAGATTACTGAACTGTTAAGCAATATCAGTCTTCCTATATGGCAGTGAATACTGGACATTCACTTCACAGATGAAGAAGAGAAGTGGAACAACAGTAATGTGATTCTACAGAAGGATGCTGAGAATACGATGGACTGAACATGGCAGAAAAGAAGAAAATATAAGGAAAATAGAAAAAAGAACACATATTTAGAATCAGTAGAAATTTCTAAGGTACATAATGAGAAACGAAGTCTTGGAGCATCTGGCTCACACGGAACATAATTGATAGAAGGACAGACAGAAGAAAACCGAAATCAACCGACCTAGCGAGCTTTTGTAAATGCTTGGCAGGGGAGGCAAAAGCAAAATGGAAAACTTGCTAAGAGCTACAACCCCGAGTGGTAGCACCCGTTCGGGTTCCAGCTATGGGTAAATAGTAAAGCCCCAAACAAAAACAAAAACAAAACTGTGCATTTTATAGTAAAATTACCGACCATAACTATTTAAAGTAAAATTTAAAACAAATACATTTTTAAAGAAAAGTGACCAACAATACATTTTATAGTAGATATAGTAGAATTACCAACAATACATTTTATAGCAAATGACCAATAATACATTTTATTGCAAATGACCAATAATACATTTTATAGCAAATGACCAACAATATATTTTATAGCAAATGACCAATAATACATTTTATAGCAAATGACCAATAATACATTTTATTGCAAATGGCCAACAATACATTTTATTGCAAATGGCCAACAATACATTCTATAGCAAATGACCAACAATACATTTTATAGCAAATGACCAATAATACATTTTATAGCAAATGACCAACAATACATTTTATAGCAAATGACCAACAACACATTTTATTGATAATGACCAATAATAGATTTTATAGCAAATGGCCAACAATACATTTTATAGCAAATGACCAATAATACATTTTATAGCAAATGGCCAACAATACATTTTATAGCAAATGGCCAACAATACATTTTATAGCAAATGACCAACAATACATTCTATAGCAAATGACCAACAATACATTTTATAGCTAATGACCAACAATACATTTTATAGCAAATGACCAACAATACATTTTATAGCAAATGACCAACAATTCATTTTATAGCTAATGACCAATAATAGATTTTATAGTAAATGACCAAAAATAGATTTTATAGTAAATGACCAATAATACATTTTATAGCAAATGACTAACAATACATTTTATAGCAAATGACCAACAATACATTTCATCTGTAGTTGAAGCCATACAATTGCATTCAAAATATACTTAGTTGAAGCCATAAAATTCTGTTCAAAATATTTAGATTTCGGTATTAAATAATCTGTAGAGGTAAACAACATCAACCAAAAGCTACAAACGACAGGAAGTTATGGCGAGCCATGATCGCCCGCGTCCTGTAAGCACAGAAGAAAAAGATGAGCTATGGCACAGTCTTCTAACGTACATGTTTCTATTTCCTTGACACGCGAAAGAGCGAAATAATAAATCGTTAAATCAATATGATTAATATTTTCTTTTGTTGCTTTTTAGATAGAATTGCGCATGCGCGTATGTATGTGTGAATGCGTGTAAGTGTGCGAGTGGTTTTGAGTCTGCGTATGTTGTTTGAGTACATGACAGTACATATGTGTGCGCGCCAGTGTGCCTGTTTCTGTTCATAACTGTACATGAGCTTTGTTGTGTATGCACTCACACATTCACATATTAAATATGAATGAAAAGACCTCCCCGGGTCAGGGTTTCCGGCTGGGTGCCGCTGAGGTGTCAAAGATGATTTTATTTTATATTTTATGAGCTGCAAACGGATTAATCCAAGGTTTGCCTCTTAGTAGCCATCAACTGTATTCTTAATTAATGGATGTTTGGGCGTGGAGCGATGCCCCGAGGCTAACACTACACCTTCTACACTAAAACCCTATGAAGTCAGTGGTACTAGAAAGGGGGGAGAGGGAACAACAAAATGTTCCATTGTAGACTTTTCATTATTTACGTTGGCTTGATTTACAAATCATCGGGGTTAGCAGGTGACGACATTGCTGACTGTTGCACTTGTTTGTACGTCTTTGTGAACACAAGTAGAATTACGTTTAACATTGTCCGAGTTAAAATCCCCAAAACGATATATAACCTTTTTTTTTTGTCCTTTCATTCTCGACAGATGTACATTAATTTCCTAAAATATTGGAAGTATTCTTAAAAGACGGTTACATCAAGACTTCGCGGGCAAAAATCTAGAAAGAGATTCTACAAAACCAAAAAGATAGATAGAAATTCTTCCACGTCAACTCCATGATACGCCTTATTAATCTGAAGAAGTTCCGGTTTTCTGCCATTGTTTCTTAAATGCTGAAAGTGGCTTTTGCATGTAGAGAGTTTTTGTAATGGCACAGCGTGGGTGTTATCCCGCAGGCCATTAGATCAAGAGGGTGAGACGATGAAAGTAGATTTGCTGAGTTAGAGATTTACTTCTTGAGTTTCCTACATCTAGCTATCTTAGCAATCGAATTTCAGAGTTTTCCCGTTCATACGGTTGACTAGAGCAGATCGTATGCTCTGGTTTGAGGCTTTCGCCAAACCTACAGGTCTTGGAATTTTTTCAAAGTTCAACTTAGTTTAAATCCCCACGTTCTGATTTGAATTGAGGCTGGCTTGCTTGTGTACAGTACCTGGTGGAGTAACAACTGATAAAATAATATTCGAGTAGGTAGTAGTAATTGTACCTCATTCCAACATAATTTTCCCTATTTTTAATACTAAATTTCACTCAATATAATGATCGGGAGACACTCAATAGGGTAACTGTTAAAAGAATTGAATAAGGTATCTGACATGAATTGTACAGGAGGAGGTAGTCTGTGAACGTTATGCGAATAAGGAGGATTGACCCTTCACTTGAGAGGATTAAGAATTTTAGTATCCACGGAAGCATCTACGCGGGAGTCTGGCATGGCGTATCCTGGGCGGGCACACAGAGAACCTCTCGATTTTTAACAAAATAGCTAATCAAACGGATTATGTGTAGTTGCGAGGTAGCTTAACGATTAGTGGTACAAAGAAGTAAAGAGGTTAAACCAACTTGGAATTTTATCTGCATCTGTTCATGGTGCACTTTACAAGTCGCCACACCAAATGGCCTTTTACCTGTTTTTTTTTTCTTAATTACCAATGCGGTAACCCAGTGAAAAGATATCTTACCAAGATAAATGGTAATGAGAGAAAACCCAACGAGTGGTACCCTTTTCTTGAAAGCTGAACATAATTTATATTTATATATATATATATATATATATATATATATATATATATATATATCCAGCGCTTTCTGCATTCTGTTGAGGTTTCTATCAGACTCGATGAATTAATTAAAATATATATGTATATATATATATGAAGAAATATAGTTTTAAGGTGTGCTATATTTATGGGATAATGGGCTTAATATCAGAGATAGAGCGTATGTAAAAGTGAACATGGAAATCAACACTCAGAGGCGACCGGCTGTTTCATGCTAGATGTAATAGTCAGGCGGCCTGGCGATTACGTCTAGCATGAAACAGCCTGTCGCCTCTGAGTGTTGATTTCCATGTTCACTTATATATATATATATATATATATATATATATATATATATATATATAGTGAGAGAGAGGGGTTAGATAAAGATAGCCTTGCATGATTTTTCCTATCATCTCTAAACTAGAATCCCTACAATAAATATCTTTTTGCTTCTTGCTTTCCACCTTGTTGGAAATCCTCCTTACTCTCTTGAAGTTTAGTGAAAGTTGCTTCACTGTGTTGTGCCAGACATTTTTTTTCTTGTCAGAATCCATGTTGCACATTTATAAAGTCCAAGAATTGAATATCGTTACCACATTTGGTCTGGTGCTCCTAATGTATATCTCGAGATTCTTGGCAAACAAAATCTAATGAAGAATCTGCAATGTAATCAATCTAAACCTGGCATCTCGACTGCAATCAATCTCCCGCTGCCATGACGTGCCTTCTCTCTGGTTTTCCGACAAATATATTTATGGCATTTGTTCTGAGTGCTTTCCTTGGTGACTCAACTGAAAGAATTTAAGCCCAGTACTAGATTGGCAATTTGGTCCCGCTGTTTTAGTTTCTTTTCTAGGACTTCTTGCCTGTGGAACTCTCTTGCGGTGTCTTGCTTCCTTGTCACATACAATCTTCAAAGATTTTAATGCAATAACAATCTGTCTTCCTACCTCCTGCCTTTTATTTTCCTCACTATTAAGTCTTCTCACTCTGTTTTACTCACAGTAACCCCTTGCATCTCAGTGACGTTATCGCCTTACTTCCAGTAAATTGATTAACAAGTCACCACACACACACACACACACACACACACACATATATATATATATATATATATATATATATATATATATATATATATATATATATATATATTATTAATAGAAATCTTATAAGTATAAGAAACTCTACTCGCTCGGAAAACCTTCAGTGTGTTGATTTGCAAATAAACAAGACAATACCAAAGGTTAAAAAGGTATAAAAAAAAAGAAAGAACCAAGAACATGTATGTTAAGTGAAAATAATCGTCCAGAATACGAGTTCAAGGCCCAAAGAAAAAAAACCCGGATGCGACTACCCAAAATAACTAAATAAAGTGCTCAATACGATGAGTAGAGCAGAGCAGACCTAGTTTAACCTTTGTCTGGCTCTCTAGGTTTAACTATATATATATATATATATATATATATATATATATATATATATTAGAACGTGAAAAATTGAAATTTTTTCTCTCTAGGTTATAATGTCATGGTCATGCGCGCAATAGAGCGTGAAAAAACTGTTCCTTTACAAGCAATTCAGAACATTACAGCAGTATCCATATTTGATTCTGTTCAGTGCCAGCTTTAATTTTTTAATATAAATTACCTCTAGGATCTGTAATCTAATTTTGTTGTTTTCATGCTGTACGATAGTTGTGTTAGAATGGATAATATATTCACGTTCTGTTAGCTCAGCACATTGTGAACTGTTTTACATTTAAAAGCATAATGAAAAAATTATGGTAATGGATAACAATGCACAACTTTGTATAAATACTTATATTAATGAATAACATATAGTTTTGTACTGTTTGCACCCCTGAAGATGATCTTGGAAAAAGATCGAAAGTACTGAAATGAAATAAAAGAAATTTAAACAGCTATAATACATTTCTCTCATCCTTCAACATCAATACACGGAAGGTTATTCATGAGGTATGAACAGATTTTATTAAAAATTAACAGACACAATATCTGTAATTAATTCAATCGTATATATATATATATATATATATATATATATATATATATATATATATATATATATAATGTCGGATTAAAAATAAATCCATTAATTATTTAGAAATATATAATAACGTTAGTGAAAAATCAGTCGACCTGTGAATTCCTGGATGATAACGTTTTTAATATCTTATCAAAATAGTACATTAATAATAAGCAAATAAAAAGTTCAAAAACTTATCTTCTCGTCTTCAGGTTTCGCAGAAATTACTCCGAAAGTTTAAGTCAAGAGATAAGTTTTAAACTACTTATTTTAATTTATTTGCAATATATAAATATATATATATATATATATATATATATAGAGAGAGAGAGAGAGAGAGAGAGAGAGACAGACAAACAGACAGACAGACAGACAGGCAGGGAGAGACACAAAGAGGGAGAGACAGAGACAGACAGAGATGTGTGTGTATTTTCGAGCGTGTAGAATAGATATACGTATATGTATATCTGTGCGCTTTTTCTGTCAATATTGCGTGGTTTTCTCAATGAATCCCATCTGCCATAGTCTGGGCTCAGATCTGCAGTGAAAATATTCAAGAACATATCGATCTGGATACTTTTTTAATGTAATGTTGCGACGCTAAATATAGTTTCTCTTTCCAGCTTATCGCCGCCACACCCTTTCCTACCCGAAGCTGTTGTGGGCAAGAAATGCAATTTGGGCGGTGAATATACGAAACTAGTGAATCTTAAACTAAAATTTGCCCAGAGATGCTAAATCTTTTCACTTACACACACGTACACACACACGTACACACACACACACATGCCACCATAAATGTGTGACTACACACCCACATAAATATTTTATAATCATACATATTTAAGAGAATATATATATCGAGATATTGGGAGTTTTTATATATATGCGGTATATATATATATATATATATATATATATATATATATATATATATATATATATATATATATATATATATATATATGAAAATAGATACACTCATCTTATATATATATATATATATATATTATTTTATTATAAGAGATTATAATAAAAACAGGTTGAAATCGCTACACAAATGCTTTCATGTTTCAATACTTTGATAGTACTTCTTCAGGCGATGGTAAGTAACTGGTGATTAAATGATTTTTAATAAAATTAAAAAATAAAGTGTTACCTCTTTTCCGAAAGATAAAGGTGCGGGAACATAAAGTCAAAATTAAAATTAGACTTGTGGGTATGTCTTGATTAACCAATCAAATGTCAGATCTACGCTAAAGAAAAAAGTAAGCCCAGAGAGTAGTGGTGGGAGAGTTAATTTTTCATGCCATGATAAACCGGAACATAGAAAGGTCAACATTGACGATTGCGGAAAATATGTCAGCGATAAATGTATCTTGACTGTAGACAAATATGACATGTTGAAATTTTTGAAAGGACGTTGAAGAGAGGGGTAGATTAATCATACGTAAAGTTAACAGAATTTTTTATATTTTTGATTCAGGAAGCTTCTTAAAGGGGCCTGTAGATATAATTAAAAATGTGGAACATTTATGTAAGATATTAATAATACTAATTGGATGGCAATACATAGCAATATTAAAGCTGAATAAACAAAATAAGGTAATTACTAATAAACGGTGAACCATTATATACTAAAAAATTATGGGTATAAAAATGGTAATACGTAAAATTTAACTATATTTTAAAGGTAAAAGATAAAGTGTGTCGGCAGTTTACAGTTAATTCACTCCTTTGATTCAATAGGGATTTTTTTGTCAGCAAATTTGATAATTTCTAATTTTTCATGTAAACATAAGAAGCACGGTTCATTTAAACATTTACAAGTTCTAGTTTGTTTTTGTTTTTTTTTTAGTGTTTTCCATTTTACCCTATGGGTTTTATTAACATATATATATAGATATAATAGTTTTAAGGTATGCAATATTTATGAGTTAAAGTGCTCAATATCAGGAATAGAGGGCATTTAAGCAATTGTCAGGCCTGATGATTGCTCTTAAGCATGAGACAGTCGCCTCTTGTCCACTTTTACATATATATATAAAGAGAGAGACAGAGAGAGAGAGAGAGTGATAGAGAGAGAAAGAGACTGAGGAAGTGAGATAAGTAGATGTCATTTTTTAAGCACCGAAATGAATGTCAATGAGTCTAGAGGTCGAGAATCCTAACTAAAGAAAAACGAAGCTCTATTCCCTTTTCCGTCCTGGAAAACCACTTCTTTAGCCAAATTGGAGCCCTACCAATTCGTAAAGTGTTCGTAGCTTCAAGATCGGTTGATATTAAATTCATTGTTTTAAAAATAAGAGGGCTTGTCAATGCAAACATGTCTACTCTGTAACAACGGTTTAAACTAACACGAAATATTATCAGATTAAAAATTCCACTTATATATAGATACACCCACACAAACATACAAACACACACACATATATATATATATATATATATATATATATATATATATATATGCTGTTCATATATATATATATATATATATATATATATATATATATATATATATATATATATATGAACAGCAGTGCCTAAAAATATATACAAATTTTTACTGTAGTACGATATTTTCTCGACAGATGGCATTGCCCTCATGGCTGTTGCATCAACAAGTCTTAAAGGATGTTCTGTATCATAGAAAACCAACTACACTGGCAACCCTTGGAGAAGATAATTGAAAATGCATATGCTCCAATCCCACTGGACACTTTGGCCAACGTTTCCCAAGCATTAGTTTGACGTACTAATAAATATCTAGAAGATAAAAGCCACCATTTTTAGCATCACTTGTGATCGTAGAGTCCAAAGGTAATTTGTTTTAATCTCGTAATGTCTGAATAAATTTAGAATTAAAATATCTCTACAAGGTTTTTTCTTGAAGTGTGTGTACATTTTTGGGCAGACACTATATATATATATATATATATATATATATATATATATATATATATATATGGGGAAAATGTACGTCAGTGGAAAAAGGTTTTCTTGTGACGCATTTCGTCATTTAGGACTTCATCGAACTAAATTTGACTAAACTTGCGCGTAAACGGACTTAAAAAAAATAAATTTAAAATTCACAGCATTCTCATTTGTACGCATCTGTAGTTGCATCAACATGAAGGATGAAACGCGTGACTTTCGGGGACTTATGAACCTAATGGCTCAGTGGTGTTCTGTTGTTTCAGTCTTTAAGAACTCAGCTGAACCATCGGATCCTTTTAACTCTCGGCCTATTAGTCTTCTATTTTTTATTTTTTTATTTTTTTGATAAAGTCCTATGAACTCTAATCAAATCCGAATTGTTTAAGGGTCTCATCTCAGAGAGTCTTCCTTCCGACAAACATTGTGGCTTTCGCTTCTCAATGTCAACTGCTGATGTGTTAACGTTTATTGCTGAAAGGAATTGTCAAGATTTAGATATGAAGGTTAAAGCTCGGGATTTTTCTTCGAGATATCTCGAAGGCGTTTGACAACGTTTGGCATGCTGGTCTACTTCACAAGTTGAAAGGTTATTTATGAACCAATTTTTGATTTGATTCAATTTTTCTTATCTGAAACTTGGCCCGAAACAGCCATTCTATTCGATCTTTTGACATTAATGCGGCTGTCTCCCAGGGTTTTAACCTTGGACCTGCTTTTTGCTAATTTTCACCAATGACCTTTTCGAGGATATCAGTCTTCGATTCCGTATCTATGTCAATAGCACAAGTATTTACACCCGACTTAATGATAAGTCTGATCTGTTTAATGGTAAGTCTGATCGGTTCCATTATAAGTCTGATCGGTTTAATGGCAAGTCTGATCGATTTAATGTCATGTCTGATCGGTTTAACAGTAAGTCTGATCGGTTTAATTATAAGTCTGATCGGTTTAATGGCATGTCTGATCGGTTTAATGGTAAGTCTGATCGGTTTAACGATAAGTCTGATAGAATTAATGGTAAGTCTGATCGGTTTAATGATAAGTATGATAAGATCAAATTGGCAGCTGATCTCAAACATGACCTTCAATCTATTGTTAACCGGGGGAAAAAAAAAATTGTTTGTTCGTTTTAACGCTTCCAAAGACGAAACTGATCTCTTTTAATCATCTAAGAGAAACTTTTTCAACTTCCATCAGCATGGCTGATGCTAACCTCCAGGTGGGTGAAAAATTACACCTTCTCTGGTTAACGTATTTCCACTTACATGAAGTAATTATATTAACTCAATTCCTAGGTCTGCTACCAGGAAAGTTGATTCAATGTGCCGTGCTAGACAATCTTTCTCGACAGAAACTATCTTAAACACATCTATAAGTTTAATATTCGTTCATGTATTGAATATTGCTATCACATCTGACCCAGGGCTTCTGCTTTATAATTACAGATTCTTGACAAAATTCAAAGAAGAATATGTAAGGTTATCGGTACGGACTTGGCATCTTCGATTCAGTTACTGTCCCGCCACCGTAACGTAGCTTCACTGTGTCTTTTCTATATTTTCATATGGTGATGAGCTTTGTTCTTCTGTACAACTTGTACATATGGGAACTAGTTAGTACTTCATAGAGACCTGAGGCATTACGGTAACTGTAGTAAGAATGGTAAGTAAGATTGTTTTGCTTTGGTGTAAGGAACACTGTGGTATGTTTGGGTCAGTAATCGTGGCTAGCTATGTTTAAGATAAAACAGAATGAAGATCAGCCTCCCCCTATCTCCCCTTCTTTTGGCCTTGTGCCACATTTCTGTATTTTTCAAAATAAATATTGATTTCTTCATTGGTACCTAGACTTTGTTAATTTAAACGGAGTACTAGATTGCCAGTTAGGTCTCATCATTTTACAGTTGTTAGATGTTAGATGTAAGAATAAGTTATATGCTAATAAATATTTTCCTCTTTTGCACTTCTCGCTTGTGGAACTCCCTTCCGGTTTATTGTTTTCTCCTCAACTTTGATCTTCAAAAATTTAAATGCAATGTCAATCGTCGTCATCTCTTTAATTCCTATTCTTTTACTATCCTCTCTCCTTAATACTGTATTCTTTTTTCTAAGATTCTTTTATAGTTAGCAACTCTTGCGTTTAAGTGACTTTATTGCCTTGTTTGGGGTGGAATGATCAAAAGAAAATACTATGTGTAGATCAAATATAGTTCATATATATATATATATATATATATATGAACTATATTTATATATATATAATAAAAGCTCTACAACCATAAGATAACCTCTCTAAAGTCAAATAAATGTTGTAATAACGTCTCCCTATTCAAATATTGTAGAATCGAAGAGGTAAAAAAACTGAACCCTAAAATAAAAAGGAAAATAATAAAAAAAAAATTTAAAAGATATACAGGAGTTAAAAAAGATTTTATAAGTAGAGAATTGTGCCACTGAGGGTCTCTTCCTGGGTGAATGCCGGCATTGAAGCTTTCGTGTCATCATGGAAACACCAAGTAGAACTACAATCTTCTCCTTTGTCCACTCTTGCCAGATCGGCTTCTATTACCGACAGGAATCAATTCTTGCGGCTATACAAATGTAATAGTTCCGAGTATAACAGATATCTCTTTATATCCACTCGTAAGGGCGTGTCCCCTCATTGAGTCAATGAATGAGACACCATATAGCCTCTCACAAGTTTAGTTCTAGAGGTTACTGGTGACTCTATAAGAGTTGTGCTGAACAAGAGCAAATCCTCAATCCATCCTTCAGTTTGAGATATTGTCATCTAATGATTCGTTCAAAAAGTATCTTCTATTTTCTCTCTCAATTCTTCAGGTGTATCTTTTCCCCCTAGAACAGAATCTCCAGAGAATGATATACACATAACTCATCCCAAGGTATCTGTTATCAGCTGTAAATGAAATTATCACAAGGTATGGATTTTATGGTATCCCTGCAATAGTCCTAAGGAAATGTTCTCCTGAACTGGTTAAGCATCGCACTTCACAGGCTCTTCTTTTCGTATAAACATTATGGCTTTCGTTTCACTAGGTCTACCGCCTATTCATAAACGGTTATTAGGGAATTTGTATATCTGGCTTTAGATGAGAACAGTGAGGCTCGGGTTGTGGCTTTAGATATCTCGAAGGCGTTCGACAGGGTTTGGTATAATGACCTTCTCCACAAGCTCAAGGGATATGGTGTCTTGAGGATGCTCGTACAGGCTGACATATTAACAAAATAGATAATATTTAAACATTCCAATGTTTTTTTTTACAAATTTCCTATTCCATATTTTGTTCGGAAATTTTAAAATTTTCATTTAATCACAAACACACACACACACACACACATATATATATATATATATATATATATATATATATATATATATAAAAAATCGACTTAATTTTGTATTAGATTCGACGTATGAGGGTCAAGCAGATCAGTTTCAGGAAACCGACAGCCCGACACCGGCACATGAGATTTGATTAAGTGGTGAAGGTTTCGTGCAGGACCATCCACACTTTTGAAGGGACGAATACAGAGACCTGGTGCACCGAATGCCACAAGATTCCCAAACGACCCTCCGCAGGTTTTGAATTCAGAGTTGTCCTTCTCTAGACCAGTTGCCATCCAAGGCTATAGAACCCAGTCTGTCCTGCTATTTTACCCATAGTTATATATGGAATATATAAATAACGAAAATGTCATTTAATCATATGAATGGATAATCCCAAGGAGGATGAAATACAGAGCTCAATGTTAAATCAGGCGATTAATTCAAAAAAACCTTTTTTTTTTTTCTCTCTATATCGTTTATAATATATGACCTATTAAATAGGTCAATATAATATATACCTACCAATTACTCTAAATAAGTATTGTAATAAAAATAAATTTAAAAGTCATTCCTATATCTCCCTTCCCTCTCTAATTTCGACCATGTCTGTCACCATCTCTCTCACTACTCTCTATATCACCTTACACCAACTTAATATTATCCCTCAAAAGTGTAAAAAAAATATATGTAAATTTAGATTCATTTTCAAACTTCAACCATATTGGTCTGATGAATAAGGAAAAAAAAATTTTTGATAAAAAAATAAATTATAACCAATGGACCAATAAAATTCTATGCTTTCATTGAATATATATATATATATATATATATATAAAATAATAAATTGAATTTGTATATAATACAACATGGATACTAGTAATATAAAAACTAAAACTGAAAAAAATTATTTCAATGCATTTTTTATAACATTAAAATCAATAAATAATGTATTATAAAACAAAATCAAAATTACCTGGGTTTAATTTTATTTTTTAGAAAATAATACTATCTATCTATATATATATATATATATATATATATATATATATATATATAATTTTTAGTAATCTATTTGATACCCTGTTAAATAAATACATTGAACAATTTTTTTAAATTAAAGTTGTTCTAGGGTGAGAAAAGAACTATTTTATTCCAAGAAACATTTACAATATATATATATATATATATATATTATGGAAATATATATATATATATATATATATATATCAAAAACCCCCATTTAAATATCAACTCTTTATGGGTAAATTTAATGCCAGAAATTTAATTTTCTTCTTTTTAAAAATAGATATATGACATGTTATTCTGTTTTTAATTGAATACATGGTGAGATGAAAAGCTTATTGCATATACATGTTTGTGTGCACATTACTATACAGCAATTATTTATCAATTTTTTGATGTTGCTTTGTTGATGTTATATTGAAAATATATTTATTTCAAAACTTCCATTTTAGATTAATGTCATGATGATTGATCGTAATTTTACTATGATTATGTATTGTTGGTCATTTTTTATAAGTATTGCCGGGATTTTGACTATAAAAATACATTTTTATACTTTCATAGTATTTTGATTTTGTTTGGGTTAAATATTTGGCCATAGCTGGGACCATAACAGGTGTCAGGGTGGACCTTAGGTAGTAAATTAGTAATAAAAATTTATATATATTGATGCATGTTTCATTAAATAATATAGACAAGTTTTGTCTATTTATTTTAAGTAAATTCCTTTCATATTGTCTGATAAGCTTAATAACATTATCATTGAAAGACGAAAGAAAATCACCATATTGATACATTTTTAAATCCAATCTAAGCTTTTTACATAAGCCATTATCAAAGATGACAATTACATTTCAATATATTAAACAATACACGGACAAAACAATAATGATAGTCTGTTTTTGTTGCATGAAAAATTTCAAAGCAACGACAAACTCGTGTATATAAGAATGGAAGTAAAAAAATCGCGTCGCAGCTCGTGACGTCACACATGACCACGCGAGAGTGAAAACGAGAAGTATTAAGTATGGGAAGCCGTTGGTATAAACCAGTGGCTTCTGTTATCAATTATAGTCATTTCAGAATGTTTGTGGAAATTTCGTAGTTTATTTTGTTCAGGTTAGGTTTCAACTTTTTTATGTATATAGCTTCAAAAATTTTTTTTTTTTTTTATTGTTTTCATGTTTAAGTATATTGTGTTTTCAACAAGGATTTTCCGGAATTGTGTACGCGGCCAGGTATGTTGTTTTAAATG
Organism: Acanthosepion pharaonis; assembly: GCA_903632075.3. Lineage (NCBI taxonomy): Eukaryota > Metazoa > Mollusca > Cephalopoda > Sepiida > Sepiidae > Acanthosepion > Acanthosepion pharaonis. The sequence continues at coordinate 178,878 of CAHIKZ030001355.1, forward strand.
CCTAAAAATGTTAGAGTTATCATTCAAATGTAGAGTCAAAGCGTAATGAATAAATTTTTGAGTTTGTGGTTATAAAATATATATATATATATATATATATATATATATATAAATATTTATTTGAAAATTATATATATATAAATATAAATAAATATATTAATATAATGAAAAATAAATATTACAGAAATATATATGTTAACAAATATGATTAATACTGATTTATAATTCTATAGATATATTTTTTTTTTTTAGCCTATTCTGGCAGTTAAAAATTATTTTATTAATTTAATTTTATATATATATTTAAAAATGGGTTATATTTTTATAAAATTTTTTTAAAAATAAACGCAATGGAATTTTAAAGGATGTGAAATAGAATTCGTAAAAGAAAAAAATAAAACCAATCAATAATAATTCAACGTGCTTAATTATAATTTTTTATGTTAAATATTAAATATATTTAATGATATTTGAAAATATGATATATATATATATATTTTATAATTAATATTTGAACAATATTGGAGGAAAATATATGATTAAAATGGATACAAATTTTTTTTCTTATTTTGTTTTTTTTAATTTGCACAAAATTTTCATCAGATATAAAGATCTTTCATCAAAATATTATGCATGAAATGAAAATAAAAGATCTTAAAAAGGTTAAATAAGATAGATTTTTTTTATTCTAGATTTAATTTAAAATTCGCAGCAAATTTTTCGTTATTAGAGAATTTGGTAGTTTAACTAAAAGATTTCGTCCGATGAAAAACTTTTAAAACTTTGTCATACATTACCTCATTTTTTTATATTATCAAATATATATATATATATATACTTATATATATATATATATATATATAAAAAAAAGAAAATAAAAAAATAAACATGTTTGAATATCTATAAAAATTATATATTAAACATATCAATTCCTCATTTAATCATCTTTAAAATAAAATTTCTAATCCGCAACTTGATGGGTTTTTTCATAAGATGAAGAAAATGTATGTTCTTATATAATCATTTAATAAATTAAAAATTGATCCTTTCATATAAAATATTTTTGATTTTAAAAATTTAAAAATACATAAAAATATTATATCAAATAAATTTGAATGTATTTTGACCCTGGTTCAAAATTGCATACAAAAAACTGTTACATGGACAAAAAAATTATCTTCTATGTGATGTGAGTAAATCTTTCCTTCAAGTTTTGCTATAAAAATAAATGAGCGAATAACATTATAATTTAGTATTATTTAAAAAACAGAATTCAATGTCATTTTTAATCCAATATTCTTTTTTAAATATTTTTTTGGGGATCCGTTACCAATAACAAAAACATGATTTTTTTTCCTATGTTCTCAAATATAAATATATATCAATATATATATTATTTATATATATATATAAATTTTAGATTTATCATAATCAAGCCCTTCTACCTTTCAATATATTACAAAAAGATCATAAATTTATTTCTTAAATTTAAATGATTTTGAAAATTTAACAAATTTGTACATAATTTTTTATAAGTACTTGTAGAAAAAATTATTCTTGGAAACTTTTTTTTTATATATTATATATATATATATATATATATATATATATATATATATAATATATATATATTAGGAAAATTTTTTATAATTTTCTTTTTATATAAATAAACATAATCAAATAAAAATTGTTTCCTCAAAAAATTTCCTTTTTTTTTTAATTTTTAAAGTAACGTATTTTTTGGTAAAATGATGTTAAATGTTTAAAATTTATCTTCTTCGATTCCATAGTTTTATATTTATATTTATTGTGTCTCAACAACATGCCGATAAACAATTAAATTGATTTGGATGAATCGTTTTTTTCGGCATGAAACGGAATTGATATATGATTTATAATGTATGAATCCATTACTTTTAAATTGCCTGATTATAAATATTATTATAATTTATCACTATAAAATGCTGCTATTTTATATATATATACTTTAAACACTATATTTATAGCCACATATGTGAAAAAAAGATTAATCTAGTCTACATTAAAAACAATTTTAAATCTAAATATAAATTTCTTTAAATTTAATGGTTTAAAAGATTGCGGATATATGTTTATATGGATTTGGTCTTTAAAATTTAAATGAAAATAAAAAATTCACAAAGTTCAAAAAATATAAATTTTTATAAAATATATATATATATATATATATATATATATATATATATATAATAAACCGTATTTTTAAAAAGTTAATTTATAATATTTATTCTCTTTAAGTTTTACATTGACAGTGTTTTGTAAATCAAAACACCGGATTATATATATTTTTTTTTGATTTTTTCATTTAATATATATATATAAATATATATATATATATATTTAGAAAAAAATATATATATGTGAATAGATATATTGCTACGTAAAATTTGAATTTTTTGCATTCTATATAAGTTACAATTTAAAATAAATGTAAAGTGGACAAAATTTGAAGGTTTGGGAAAATTTTCGTCTAATTTATTTAAAATTTTCAAACTTAAATTTAAATTTGTCGTCCAGATTTTTCTAAATTAACCTTTGAATTTAAATTTTTTATGATCAATATATATACATAAATAATTATAGGAATGTTATTAATTTTAGGTACTTATGAACTCTCTAATCTGATTTTTAAACAAATTACATGATATTTAATAAATTAGGAGATAAAATTATAAAAATATATGTATTTATAAAAATTTTTTTAAAACTGCCTTCTAGATATAAAAAATGCTATACAAAAAGATTGGAGTAACTTTGAAAAATCAAAACTCACTCACAGTCGTAATTGATCTAACAAAACAAGCTTACTAATTCTTAAACCAGCTCAGAATGCCCAGATATATGTATATCTGTATGTAAATTATATTATCTACTTTCTTAAGAATTTAAATTAAAGTGATGTTTTTGAAATTTTGATTCTTATAGACATATTCCCAATTTATTTGTTTATATATGCTTATAAAATTGATTCTTGAAAGCCAAATCAGTCCAATTTTATCGGAATGATAAAAATTAAATATTTCTATCCATACGTATAGTTATATGTTCGTTAATTAAAATAATTTTCAGAAACGGACGTATATAATCATTTTGAAAAGATACATTAGTTTCAAAAAATCTGAATATCTATGGATGTTAATTTTTCTTGCTTTGATTTACTTAATTCATTAAAAAATGAGGCAATAAAGAAATCTAACTCAGAACATTTAAAATAAATTCAAATGAAAAAATTCATATATTTAAATTAAATTTAGAAAGAAAATGCTGTGTTAAAATTTTTGAACCCTGAAAATAACATTTATTTCCTTTGAGTTCGGTTTCACTGATCTTTCAAAAAACAATTTGAGCATTCTTCACATCTAATTTTAAATAGAAAATCATTGTGTCTCCTTAATTTTATTTAAATTTGAAAATTTAAATCAATTACGACTGAATAGATGAGTTCAATCCTCACTAAAACTTTAAAATGCATTAAAAATTCACATTACAAAACTTTTATAAAATCAAAATAAATAATTTTTTTCATTCAAATAGTTATTATTGAAAATGATTTATCATAAAACTTTCAATGTTCAAAACCTGTT
>CAHIKZ030001355.1:185000-210000 GCA_903632075.3 Acanthosepion pharaonis
AAAAATAATATATAAGTTTATAGAATTTACAAAGCATGCTAAGAATCATTAACGGATAAATATATATTATCTATCTGGGTGGTCCGTAGAAAATAAAATTCAAATTTTTTGATAGTAACTACTTTAGTTTGATCATAATATAAATATTATAAACATTTCACATTAAAAAAAATCGTAATATATAAGATATATTAATTAAAATATCAAAAAATAATAGATTTTTTCACAGTTATCTTTATAAATCCTCTCAGCGTGCTAATGTATATTTTATATTCTATACACCTCTACTTATTTATATCTGAAAGGGCCTGTCACCGCATTCCATAACGGTCACTTTGAGAAACAACAATAAAAAAAATCTAATTATTCCGCAAATTTTAAAATCTCATTATTTGAAATTGAATTTTTTTTTTTTTTTCCTGAGTATTTTTTTTTAAAATGTTTTTTTTTTTTTTTTATAAAACTTTTTGAAATCTTTGCATGGAAGTTCGTTTTTTGTTTTCAAAGGGGGTAATAAATGAAAATTTTTCTGTATATACAAAAACAAAATTTCTGGAACACATGAAAAAAAATTTTTTTAAAAATTTTTTTCATCTCCGCAAATTAAACATGTCTTTTACAAAAAATTTAAATTACTGTTTCGTTTTTTTTTCTGGAGTATGTTAAAGCAAAGAAACTGTCACCCAGGCAATGAATGTAAAATTTGCAAAAAATTTGATTAAAATAAAAGATTTTTTGTTTCAAATTGAAAATTTTGGAGTAAAATTAATTGAAAAATGAAAAAAACCAAAAATTGCAGAAAGACAATAAACAAATGATGGAAATATAAAAGATAATTGTTAAATAAAAATTCAAAGAATGTTGTTGAAACGAAAATTTTCCAAAAACATTTTTTTTTCTTTATAAATAAATTCTGTATTTAAGAATTCACGCCATAATTTAAAAATTCAAACAAAATAAAAAATGACAAATAACAGTCTTATCCAAATCCGATTTTATAGTTAAATAGATATGGCATATATTTTCACCTCGACAAACTAAATAGTAAAATTTTCATAAATGATATTAAAAAATTTTGATTTATCAAAAATAAAAAATTTCGCGACACAGAAATTTTTATTTTTCAAAACTGAAAATAAATTTATAAATTTAATTATATTTTAAAAATATTAAATCTATTACTATTCTTGTATTCGTTGAGAGGGAAAATATAAAGAAATATTTATATATTGATGAATGAGAATATATAACATAACTTAAAAATATAAATTTACAATTAAATATTTTATCTTAGAATATTTAACATTTATATCAATTTAACAATTGATTTAAAAAAATTCAAAAAATTTTTTGTTTCAAAATTGTTTGAAAATTTTTTTTAAGTTCAAAAACTGTTTGCATTTAAAAATATCTCTTTAAGGTTTTTAAATTTGGTATGATTTTTTATTAATTATTTATAGTTTTTTTTTTTTTTTTGCAAAATAAAAGAAAAAGGATTTATATATTATTGTTGAAAATTGTGTATTTGTGTCAAAATATATATAAAATAAACAAAAAACTCGTTCGGTAAATAATCCAAAGTTGCAAAATATTATTTTAAAAAATAAAATTAAATTTTTATGAATAACTAATTAATATATATATTTAAATATATTTTAAATATATATATATATATATATATATATATATATTATAAGAATAGTGATTCAATAATGAAAATTTGTTTTCAATATATTTTAAGTTTATACGTTATTTTTAAAGAACAAAATTTTAAGTAAAATTAAACTTCAAAAACAATTTTTATAAGTAAAGATAATGTACCGGTGAAAAAATTGTAGAAATTGCCATCCTAAAATTATATATATTTGTTTAATTAAACAAATAATCTATAAAAAAATTATAAAATGAAAATTATACTAAAAAATGGGATTTGTTCGAAATTTCTTAATAGGAAAAGTCTTTTGAATTCAAAATGTAAAGCAGAAATAACGTTGAAAACTTATAATGGGAAATTTGTAAAATAAAAAAAAAAACCTAGAAGAAATTTATAGTGTCATTATTTTAAAGTTGAACAAAGTCAAAAAAATATTTTAAAAATAATATATCGACTGTTCAAATGTAGATGATAAAATCGATTCCATGTCGACGGACAAATAATATTTTATGAAATTTAATTAAAATATTTCCAAAATTTTAATGGTTAAAAAAGCTTATTATTGAATACACATTTTTAAATAAAAATTTAAATATAAATGAAAAAATATGAAAATATATATATATATATATATATATATATACCTTATATATATATATATATTATTTTTACCCAAATATATATATTTTATTTCCATATTTATGTTTATAACATTTTTTTATAAATACAAATACAAAGTAAATGCCATTTCATTTATATTAAATATAGGAAACATTTCGAACATATATCGGAGGATAAAATATTATATAAAATATTAAAAACATTAGGTAAATAAATTTAATATTATTTATTATAAACAGAGAAAAATTTAAATATTTATTTCTATAAAATATATATATAAAATAAAAAATAAATATTTTTTTATATAAATATTTTATATATATATATATATATATATATATATATATATATATATATATATATATATATATATATATATATATAAATAAAAGAAAGAACAGTAAGATATAAAATCCGGTGTTCTTATAGATATTTTATTTTTACAAAATAGTGCTCAATGTAAATTTACAGATATTAATATTATAAATTAATTGATTTAAAATATGGTTTTTTTCGCTACACAGTTCAACCATGTTTCAAAATAGAAGCTAAAAACCCTAATTTAATTTTTGCAATTAAATTAAAAGCATTAGTTCCATTTCATCTTCAAGCGAATTTTGGAGTAACTTTTAAAATTACCGGGTTTTAAATACACAGCTAAAATCACGTTTCCATGGTTACAGAATATTCTACTTAAATTGAACAAGGGGTGTCTAGATTTTCCTTATGTCAGTATCATTGTATCAGTTATTAGCTACATTTTTGGTAAGGGGTGAGGATGTATTTTACAATGAAACCTGACGTTTTTGAATGGATGTCGTCTGAATTTAAAAAAAAAAAAAAAAAAAAAAAAAAAAAAAATTTTAACGTCATTTTTTTTAAAATTTCATCTTTTTTAAAATTTTTTTTTTTTACAATACTTTTTTATTTAACTACGATTTGAAATATTTTCCTTTTTAATTTTTATTTTACTATATTTTTTTTTAAGAACAGTTAAATGTATTAGAATCCATTATATTATGTAGGATTATTTTAACATTAAGTTTAAGTATGTATATGAGGTTACATTTTTTTTTTTTTTTTTTTATATATGACTATGACAGCAAAAATGGTTACTTAATTTCACTGATTCAGTAAACTTTTTTTTTTTATATATAAACCTATTATTATAATATTTCACATGTAAGTACTGAGGACATGGGTCATTCAAAAGCTTTATGTTATGGTATTTCATATTAATTTTATTTTACTATAGGTGTTATTTTTTGGATTTTTTTTAATATATATAGTATTATTTAAAAAATATATTTAGGTTAAATTCATTCAATTTAAACTACAATTTTAATTACAAATTCAAAAATTACAATTTTAAAATTTTCAAAAATATTTTCATTGTTTAGTTTTAATAGACTATATTACTTTATAACAGAAGGAAAATTACTCATATTAAATTAAGATTATTTAAAATATTCAAAAATTTATTTATATATAATTTATTTTTTTTTTTTTTTTTTTTTTTTTTTCTTTCTTTAAATTTAAATATTATTTAAGTAATATAAATGGCACTTATATTACCAAAAAAAAGCTAAATCATTTCTCAGATTTAGTAAACTTTATTTTTTATTAATTAATTAATTTATTTATTTCAAATATATGTAACCTAATTAATAAAGTTTCATATGTTTGTATAAATAACATGTTAGAATTTATTTTATTTTACTTTGAAATTTTAATTTCAATTTTAAAATTTTAAAATTATAACTTTAAAATTTTAAAATATTTTTCATTGTTAGTTTTAATTTAGACTATATTACTTTATAACAGAAGGATAATTACTCATAGTAAGTAAAAATTTTTTCCTATCAAAATATATAAATTACAATTTTTAAACTTTTAATTTAGATATTATTTAAGTAATATTAATGGCCCAGACTACAAAACTATCTAAGTTCATTTTTCAGAATTAGTAAACTTTATGTATTAATTCAAGTTTAAGTATGTATATGAGGTTACATTTTTTTTTTTTTTTTTTTTTTTTTTTTTATATATATATAAACCTAGTGATATAATGTTTCTCATGTAAAAAAAGGACATGGGTCATTCAAAAGAAAACATCTTATGGCATTTCATATTAATTTTATTTTACTATATTTCATATTTTTTGGGATTATTTTTTAGTGCGTGTAATATTATTTTAAAAGAAGATTTTTAGGTTTTAAATTCATTCAATTTAACTTAAATTTTTTTTTTCAAAAAAAAAATTACAAACTTTAAACTTTTGAAATATTTTCATTGTTAGTTATATTAGACTATATTACTTTATAACAGAAAATATTCCTCATCAAGTAAGTAAAATTATTTGAAAATATCCAAGTATATGATAAATTACAATTTTAAAAGATAATTTTATATTTTAAAAAATTATTTTAGTAATATTAATGGAACTTACTACAAAATTAAATTTTTCATTTCTCAGATTTAGTAAAACTTTATTTATTACTTAATTTATTTATTTATTTTAAATATATGTAATATTTAAGTATTAAAGTTTCATATGTATGTACCAAGAACAGGTTAAAATTCATTTTATTTAACTACAATTTTAATTACAATTTTAAATAAACCACATTAAAATTTTATAAAATTTTTCATTAGTTGAAATTGACTATATTTTTTTATAACAGAAGGATAATTACTCATAGTAAGTATAATTATTTTCCATAAAAAAGTATATGTAGTGTACAATTTTAAATTATTATATTTAAATATTTAATAAATATTGGCACAAGACTAAAAAAACTATCAAGTCATTTCTCAGATTTCTAAACCAAATGTATTAATTAATTAAATTATTTATTTTAAATATATCAAATAAAATAATAAAATTTCATATGTATAAAATACAAAGAATAATGAATCATTTATTAACTACATCAAAAATGTTAATTATAATTTTTTTTTCATTTTGTTTTATCAAATTCATTCAAGTGTTTGTAAAAATTTATTATAGAGGTGTTTCGGTTAGGATACATTTTATTTAACTACAATTTTTAAACAGGTGAAAATGTTTTAATACGTTTTAACCAAAATTTTAAATAACAGTTTAAAACATTTTACTCCATATAAATAGATTTTTTTTTTTTTTTATATTTTAAAATAAAATTTTTTGAAATGACGGCATATAATATATTTCATTATATGATATATAAATTTTATTTTTTATACTATTATTTAATATATAGTTTCTCTTGTATACATAATAAGGGGGGTCGTTTAATGATCACAAATTTAGCTCTTCTTATTAACTTTTTTTAACTGTAGGTATTTGGATTTGATTCTTTTTAGATGCCAGAAATATTTTGAGAGATGTTTGATTTTATATATTGAATTTAAATAAATGAAGTTTGATGTTGGTAAAAGATTTTTTTTGAATTCATTGAAACCAGTGCAACCTATAAATTTTTTTATGTTATCAGGATTTTCAATCGAAGAAATGGGTTATATACCAAATAATTTTTTCAATGAAAAATGTTTCAAATATGTTTTCCAAGAAAAATTTTATATGAGATTTTATGTTTAAATCTTAAGCCACTATTTTTTAGACGTTTTATTAAAGCCATTGATATTGCTCAAAAAAAAATCTTGTTATGAAGAATGATATGAATTGATAAAATTTTTACTTATAGATTGTATATGTTTAATTACATGGGGGGTGATTTGATTTAGATTTGTATATATAAAGGATTTGGTGTTATCTTTTATTTTTAAAAAGTTTTTTATATAATAAATTTTTTTATTAATACATAAAGTTTACTAAATCTGAGAAATGACTATTAGATAGTTTTTAGTATTGTGCCATTTATATTACTTAAATATTTAAATATAATAGTTTAAAAATTGTAATTTATATATACTTTATATGGAAAATAATTATACTTACTAAAGTAATTAATCCTTCTGTTAAAAAAGTAATATAGTCAATTAAAACTAACAATGAAAATATTTTAAAAATTTTAATGTAAAATAATTTTAAAATTGTAATTAAAATTGTAGTTAAATAAAATGAATTCCCTGTTGTTGGTGTACATACATATGAAAACTTTACTAAATAGGTTACATATATTTAAAATAAATAAATAAATTAAGTAATAAATAAAGTTTACTAAATTGAGAAATGACTTGCTAATTTTGTAGTAAAAAAATTAATATTACTAAAATAATATTTTTTAAAATATCAAAAGGTTTAAAAATTGTAATTTACATATACTTATATTGAAAAAATAATTTTACTTACTATAGTAATTTTCCTTCTGTTATAATATAATATAGTCTAATAAAACTAACAATGAAAATATTTCTTTGTTTTTTTAATTTTTGTAATTTTAAAATTGATTGTTTAAAATTAAAGTTAAATTGAATGAATTCTAACCTAAATTTCTTTTTAAATGTTTTACTACACGCAAAAAAAGAATAAAAAAAAAAAAATATAATAAAAAATAAAAAATTAATATGAAATGCCATAAGATATAGCTTTTGAATGACCCATGTCCTTTTGTAATACATGAGAAAAAATTATATCACTAGGTTTATAAAAAAAAAAAAAAAAAAAAAAAATGTAACCTCATATACAAAAAAAACTTGAATTAATACATAAAGTTTACTAATTCTAAGAAATGACTTAAAATAGTTTTGTAAATTTAAAAAATTAATATTACTTAAATAATATTTAAAAAAAATTAAAAAAAATTGTAATTTACATATACTTTGATATAAAAAAATTTTTTTTACTTACTATGAGTAATTATCCTTCTGTTATAAAGTAATATAGTCTAAATTAAAACTAAAATGAAAATATTTTAAAATTTTAAAGTTATAAATTTTAAAATTTTAAAAATTGAAATTAAAATTGTAGTAAAATAAAATGAATTCTAACATGTTATTTATACATACATATGAAACTTTATTAATTAGGTTACATATATTTGAAATAAATAAATTAATTAATTAATAAATAAATAAAGTTTACTAAATCTGAGAAATAACTTAGCTAGTTTTGTAGTAAGTGCCATTAATATTACTTAAATAATATTTAAATTTAAAAGAAGAAAAAAAAAAAAAAAAAAAAAATATATATATACTTTGATATGGAAAAATAATCTTTTACTTAATATGAGTAATTTTCCTTCTGTTATAAAGTAATATAGTCTATTAAAACTAAACAATGAAAATATTTTAAAATTTTAAAGTTGTAATTTTGAATTTGTAATTAAAATTGTAGTTAAATTGAATGAATTCTAACCTAAATTTCTTTTTAAATAATACTACACGCATTAAAAGAATCCAAAAAAACACCTATAGTAAAATAAAATTAATATGAAATACCATAACATGTAAGCTTTTGAATGACCCATGTCCTCAGTACTTACATGAAATATTATAATAATAGGTTTATATATAAAAGAAAAGTTTACTAAATCAGTGAAATTAAGTAACCATTTCTGTTTGTCATAGTCATATAAAAAAAAAAAAAAAAAAAAATGTAACCTCATATACATACTTAAACTTAATTTTAAAATAATCCTACATAATATAATGGATTCTAATACATTTAACTGTTCTAAAAAAGAATATAGTAAAATAAAATTAAAAAGGAAAATATTTCAAATCGTAGTTAAATAAAAAAAGTATTGTAAAAAAATCTTTAATTTTAAAAGATGACGTTATAAAATTTTTTTACCAATTTAACAATTTTTTTTTTTAAAATTCAGACGACATCCATTCAACCGACGTCAGGTTTCAGTGTAAAATACATCCAACCCTTACCAAAAATGTAGCTAATAACTGATACAATGATACTGTCATAAGGAAAATCTAGAACACCCTTGTTCAGCGAAGTAGAATATTTCGAAACCATGGAAACGTGATTTTAGCTGTGTGTATTTAAAACCCGTCAAATTTTAAAAGTTACATCAAAATTCAGCTTGAAGATGAAATGGAACTAATATTTTAATTTATTTGAAAAAAATAAAATTAGGGAGAGAAAACCCTATTTTGAAACATGGTTGGAACTGTGAAAACCAAACCATATTTTAAATCAATTAATGCTGGCCTGGGCATATTTATGTGGCCTGGGCAAAAATATGTATAAGATTTCTGGAATATATCAGTTATGTTCTTTCTTTGAATTTTGATCAAATAGGGATTATTACCTTTATCTCGCAAGATTGGATCATAATATATATATATATATATATATATATATATATATATATATATTATTTATATATATCAGAATAAACAGTTTAATCACTATAAAAGATGTTATACCCATTTTGGTTCTTAGCAGTCGAGACAATTGAATGCACGGAAACGAAGTGACTCTTTGTAGTGTGTAAAGATTTTAGATCTATATGATAAAATGGTAATAAATAATTATTGCTCTACAACCGGTATCGGGCGATCTTTTTGAATTAATGTTGTGAACGTTAGAATTTAGATATTATTTCGTTCTCATTGCATCGGATGTTTTCGATCCTAGCTAGACGCAACCGGATGTCTATCCACACTGATGAGCTGTGATACAGTGAAACAGTCTGTCTGTGGATGACAATATATATATATATATATATATATATATATATATATATATATATATATATATATATATATATATATACTTAAGTTATTAAAATGGATTATTTAATATTACAATCAGTAGCCACAGTGAATTTATTTTTAAACAGTATTTTACTTTGTCTACCCGCCTGAACATTCTAGAAATCTTATTTTAAAAAAAATACATCCTCCGGTAAGATTCGAACCTGAACCTCCTTCACAAGAAGAAGCATCATTGCATCCTGTCGTGATTTTGACCACTTAATTACGAAGCGTTTTATAATCAAACACGGTCCTATATGAGAACACACTTAACTCGTTCAGATTTCTCCAAAAGTTATAACTTCTCAGTTTCGGATCTGTAACGTAAACAAAGCAATTTCTAAAGAATTCATTGATTGTTATCTATTAATCCGATATAGTTCTATTACTTATTAAAAAGGGTAAATAGAACCTTGTTTGATTATGAGGCTCTTACGTCAACTATTTTAAAGTGGAAGTCATTAGATAGATAGATAGATAGATAGATAGATGTTTGTTTGTGTACGCCTGTATGCATGTCCATATCTCATATATGTTAGAGTAAATCCATTCCTTTTCTAGTTCCTTTAATATAAATATGATTTGCAAATTTAGAACTAGTAACAAAATGGAACATTAAAACAGTAGATTTAAACGAATGTGATCTTGGCAACATAAACTAAAATTAATAGGCAATGATATTTATACATTAGGAAAGTTATATTAATGCCGGATTTTAAATCAGAAAAATCCAAACCAACTTTAGATTTTCAATGAATTAAACAAATTTTTCCACGACCACAAAGTTTCACAATTTCAGTTTTTCAGTCCAAATTTTAAAAATTTACATTTACATATATATATATATATATATATATATATATATATATATATATATAAATTTAAGTTTTCAAATAAATTATACTAAAATTTACATATATTATATATATATATATATATATATATATATATATAAATGCTAAGTTTAAAAAATTATACTGAAAAATTTTATAATATATATATATATACATATATATATATGAATTGAAGATTTTCAAAAAATTATACTAAATTTTACAATATATATATATATATAAATTCTCAGTTTTCAAAAAATTATACTAAATTTCAATATATATATATATATATATATATATAATTCAATATGTTAAAAAATATACTAAATTTTACAATATATATATATATAAATTCAGTTTTAAGTTTCAAATAAATTATACTAAATTTTACAATATATATATATATATATATATGAATTCAATATTTTTAAAAATTATACTAAATTTTACAATATATATATATATATATATATATATATATATATATATATATATAAATTCTAAGTTTTCAAATAAATTATACTAAAAAAATATATATATATATATATATATATATATATATATATATATATATATATATATATATTATTCTTTTTCCAATGGATTTTTAACATTTAAAGTATAGCTTAAATGTGTAAATGTTTTCAACGCTTTAGAGTAAAACAAAAGCGAAGTGGAATCTCTGGTGCTTTCATAAAATCACTGTTCCTATTTATTTCTTAACAAGCATCTATTTTGTTAGCTTTAAACATATGTACGCATTCCGACGTATGTGTTCAAAATATGAAATAGATAGATAGATAGATAGATAGATAGATAGATAGATAGATAGATATGGACAGGTAGATAGATAGATAGATAGATAGATAGTAAGATATTCTTTAAATCTAAAGTTATGATTACATGCTCAATATTCCATTCAGTTGATCCATGCACAAAATATCTCCCCCTCTATATATATATATATATATATATATATATATATATATATATATGGAGGTGAGACGAAGCGCGTGAATGGATCTAGAAGCTGTTGTTTTTACTTATCCTTCATATATAATTCTTGACGGGCTTCTCAATTAGATTTTTTCCCACTCAATATTCATAAATTTTCCCTCCCCGTCTACTTTAATCAGCTTTTCGTATTTTTCTTTTTTTCATTTATTTTTCCAATATTCTCTCTTTCTGTCTCCCCCTCTCCCTCTCTCCCTATTTTTATCTCTTTCCCTCATTTGCTCACTCATTAACTTACTCTCTGTTTCTTTCTATTCCCTCCCTATCCCCCTGTCCTTTAACTCTTTTATTTCTCCTCTCCCCATCTCCGCAGCTTATAAATCATATGACACAGCCTATTTTTTCCGTTTTTTTTTTTTTACTTTCTTGCTCTTTCATTTTTATTATTCACTTTCTCTTTTCCTCATAAATATTTCATTCAATTTTGATTTTTTTTTCACCATCGTGAGCTTTATAGACTTTTTTCTTTGCCAATCTTTTACCTACGTTCATTCTTTGTCACTTTCTTTCGCTTTGTTACGTCATTTATTTCTTGTTTTTTTTTTTTTCGCCCTTTCTTTCATACTTTCTTTCGTTTGTTTATTCGTTCCTTCCTTTGTCCTTCCCTTCTTTTTTTCCTTCCTTCCATCCTTCAGTTGCTTTTTCTCCTTTCCACTTACATCAATCTTCTTTCTTTCCTTTTCAATCTTACCCATTTTTTTCTATGTCAATTATTTTTTTCTCCTGAAATTTACCTTTTTTATTCTTTCTTATTCCTCACAATTATGACACTTTCTTTCTTTCTTTCTTTTTTTCTTTCTTTTTTAATTTATTTATTTATTTGTTGCTTTATTTTTATTCTTTTCTTTCTTTCTTTTCTTTAATTTTCTTTCTTTTACTTTTGCGGTATTTTCCAATTTTCCGTTCCTCATTTTTCCTGTTATTTTTTTTCTTTTCTTTAATTTTATTTTACCCTCGCTTTTTAATACTTTTTTAGTTTCTCTTTCTTTTTATTTATTTATTCTTCGTTTTTCTTTCTCTTCTTTTCATTCTTTTCATTCGATTATGTCTTACTTCCCAATTTACTTAATTTTTTTAGTCTTGCTTGCCTCTCTTTTTTCTTCCTTCTTATTAATTTAATTATTTCTACTAGTTTTCCTTCCTTTATTCATTTCATTCTTATTCCTTCGTTTTTATTTTATTTTTGTTCTTCATTAATTTTCTATGTTCTTTCTTTTTTTTACCTTTTTCTTCCTAACATCTTTTTTCTGCTTTCTTCCTTCTTTTCTTTCTTTTTTTCTTAGCTTGCTTTCGTTTTCTTCTTTCTTTTTTCTCGTTTTTCTTTACTTTTTTCTTCCTTTATTTCTATCTTAATATTTTTTACAAGAAAATTCTTTTTTTTAAATTTTTTTTTTTTTTTTTTTTCTCAACCCTTTCCAACAGAAATTTTTTCCCTTTTTTTTTTTATTTCTCTTTTTTTCTCCTTTTTTTTCTTTTTATTTTTTCTTTCTTCTTTCTTTGTTGATATTTTCTTTTCTTTATTTCTTCTTTCCTGTCGTATGTTTTTGTCTCAATATTTTTGATCTCAATGTTTCCTTTTATTCCTTTTCTCTATTTTTGGAATGTCTTGAAAATATTCTTACTTTCCTTTTTTTCTTTTCCTCGCTCGACCTTTTCACTGTTCATTAGTTTCCTCCGCCTACTGCTCTTCCAACCGCTTTTCAAATTTTTTTTCTCTATTTTCCTCTTTATCCATTAAAAATTTCTTTTAAAATATTTTTAGATTAAAATGTCTTTATCATAAATGTATCACAAATTTTTTCATCTCTCATTAATTTTTACCATTTTTCTTTCTGTCCTTTCCTCATCCTTCAAAAACCAAATTCCAATTGAGAATTCCACCAATCAAAACTCTTTTGATTTTTTTATCCTTTTTTTTTCTTGTCAAATATTTATACCTTTATTACATACTATATTTTGTCTTTCTAATACCTTCATTCTTTTTCAATTTTTTTTCCCCCCATCCAAGATTTTTTCATAAATTTTTTATCACATTTTAAATCTGCTCAAAGATTTATTCACACTAGTCCGGCCTTTTTCAATCGAAGTAAAAAGAAGATTCGATCAATAAACTTCATTTTTTTAGACATGACAATGGCTTGAACCAAGAAGTCGTTCAAAGAAGACATTCTTCATGAAAAAAAAATAACATATGGTATTAAACTTTAACTTTAACCAACCTTATTAAAATTTAATACGCTTTAAACAACGATTTTCTTTATTTTTTAAACCATTAATAATATTCATTTTTCTTTTCATTTGCAATTTCTTGGCTTTCATTTTCTTAAATTATTTTCTTATTTAATTTTTTTTTGTTAAAAACCATTTTCAAACTTCATTTCAAACAATTACTGATTTTATTACAAATTTTTTAGGAGAATTAACAGGAGATTTTGATATAGACATCCATTAGACATGGCACGTGGAACTAGAACAAATTACTCCAGCTAAGCGAAATAATGGGTTCAGTTAACATTTCAACCATCTGTGTTTAAGGTCGGAATGTAACATTTTCAAATTTTGTGATAAAATGGCAAAAAAGATGAGGACAATAGTCCGAATAATGTAAAAATAGTGTAAATAATACCTCATTTCAGAAATATAGACAGATACTGAAATTCCTTACCGAAAGTTTTTATAAATATAAATTAAAAGATGATTCTAAAAGTTCGAATTTGTAATTAGTTTAAAAGAGATCTCATCTCAGAATTTGAAATAGAGATACAAAATCTTTTTAAAAAAAAACAGAAAACCATTGAAAATGTAAAGAATTCAAATCATGTAACTAAAAAATTATTTAAAGATATTAATAATAAAGTTTCATACAAGTTTCTTTTTCTATCTTGCAAGTCGTTGAAATGTACCTGTAATTTTTTAGAGATGCAAAATCAACAGGTATAGATTCATTAACACATAATACTGTCATTATATACAAATATGACGGAGAGATTTATGAACGAATATTTCTTTGAAACTTAACTGTCGAGAATTGATAAAAAAAAATAATCGTAAATCTGTAACTATTTCCTTACAGGCATTGTAATTTTGATTTTATGATCCCAAACACAAAAAATATGGGATTCTAAAAGGACTGATACACTGGAATAAAAAAAAAATTATGCTTTCTGGGATCTTAAAATATTTATAATTTATCTATTTCTTGCAGATGTTAATCTTTGACACAAATAAAATAAAAGAATGATTTTATTTAAAAAATAAAAATTATTGAATATACAAATTTAAAGTTGTTTTGTCATTGGAAAATAAAAGAAAATTAACAAAATGCTAGTAATCGAAATTTCTTAGATGAAACATTATTAACCTAATAATGACATTAATTCATTTAAGAATCTAAAATTATTATCTGCTATTATGAAATATATTAACGAGCTTTCAAACAAACAATATGGAATAAATAAATACTGGATGATAAAGAATTTGAATAAATCAAATTAAATTTGAATGGCGTCTGCTTGTTAGCTGATATTAATTCAATAGATCATTAAAAGTATTTCAAAAATGAGGAATTTAAAAGTTCAAATTATAAAAAAATAAACTTTATTTCTAATTTTTGCTTGTTTTAATGATGTAAAGGAAGATTTATAAAAAATTTCAAATGCAAACAAAAAAGACGGAAGAACTTTAGTAAAAAAACAATTGCAAATATATTTTCAAATTTAAAATTCATTTCATCAGTAAATTCATCTCTAAATTTTTGACAAGAAAATTTGAAAAAATCAGATTTGTTTTGTTACTTTAAAAAGACAGATTAGGGATATTGTGAGTCATGACTCTTTACAAATGAATTTTTTTTTATCATCTCTGAATTCAAAAAAAATTTTATTTGATAAATATATTAGATTTTCTTTCTACATGAATAATTCAAATTTTTTTCATGATTATTACGACAAATGGTGTTAAGACAAAAAAAAGTCTTATCTCAAAAACCTAATGTTTATTTTTTATATCAATTGGTTGGCAGTTTTTTAGATATTAAACATTAAATGGGATGGAAATGCTGTTAAATTTTTTTTTGGACATTTTTTTATATTACACCATAATGTAAAAACACAGACACAATATAATATATTATATATATATATATATATATATATATATCTAATATAAAAAAAGGAATTTATTATATAAAAGAGATAATTATATGTGCGTATATATATATATATATATATATATATATATATATATAATTATATATTTATATAAATTTGAATATTTTATTTTCTTCTATTGTGTTTCCAATTGCTTGAAAAATCCAATGCTCTAGATGGAATAAATTCTGTGATTTGGTTTAAAAATTTTTTTTAAGGTAAATGTAGTTCTATTTTAAAAAAAAAAAAAGGATGATTTCACCAACGGAACATGTGATTGAGCATTTGCTAAATCATAATCTAATCCGTATATAATCAGATGAGGCCCGTTAAAAAAACCTTATAATATTTGCCCGATAACGTAATTGTTGGTTTCAACTTTCGGTCATGGATCATTAAAATTGATGAGAAAATTTATTGTATGAAACGGCATTCTGTTGAGGTTTCTTCTAGACTCGACAAATAAAGATTTAATTATATATTGAAAAAAAATTATTTCATTTAGTTTTTAGGAGTTTCTTCAAAAAGGAGATATATATATATATATATCAATTATTTATAAATAAGCTTAACTAATAATTTCAACATTCACTGGGAAAACTCTTTTTTATGATTTATAATCAATATTCAGGCCACCCAGAATATATAATAATGATTTTACTTTACTACGGTTTTTTTCCAGATATAAAAATTTTGAAAAAAAAATTATTTTTTCTCCTAAATATACACCGAAAGGGCTAGTCCTCTTAAATTTTTTGCGATATAATATATCCTGGGAGGGTTTTGTAATATAAAAATAATTTGACTTGAAAATGAAATTTATTTTGATGGAAATGATTTTTTAAAATGAAAAATTGTATTTAAAAGTTAAAAAAAGAAGAAGAAACAATTAGATTTCATTATCATAAAGATTTTGGAAAATCAAGAACACAAAAAGAAAAATGGAAAAGCCATAAATAATTATATGTATAATTGTATCATAACTCCTGTCTGAAATAATGAGATATTCTTTTAATGTCAAATAGGAAATATTTAAAATAATGAGACTAGGAAAAACAAACATTTCATTTGCAATAACCAAAATATTTTATAAGAAAGGACTAATTAATTTTTGCGTCCATATTTGCATAAATAAGTTAATTTGATTAAAATAATGACTTAGTATCAATTTTGCAAAAAAACATTTGAAATTACATGAAAATGCTGAAATTAAAAAAAATAATAAATATATAATTTATGAACCTACTATTTAAAAACAAATTTTAAAAATGAAGCAGTTAATAAGGCATTCATCAGATATTCTGTAAATTTTTATCACAATCTCTGAGCATTAATTCTTTTGATTTATTCGTATATATATAATATATATATATATATAAAAATTATATAAATATTAACAGCAAAATTGTCCAAATTGTGTAACAGACAAAATTGTCCAATTGTTAGATTAAGCTTTGAACCGTTGTATCTTAAAATGATTAAAGATATCTTACTGGAATTTCCTGATGTTTTTATAACACTGTTGGACTCTACTTTGAACAATAAGAATGTATTTAGCTCTAAGTTGAAATGATGATCCCTCTTGCTGTTGTGACCTCCTGATCCAGTTTTCCTCTCTACTGTTCCCTCTTTTTAAAACTTATTCACCGTTCTCTTGATGGTTCTTGAATGGACTTTAAAGATGGAAGCTAGACTATGAATGTTGGTACCATTGCTGAAGGCCTGAATGATTCTTCTCATCATTGCTCAGTTGGGAAGAGATAGTGGGACTGACACAAAACGATTCTAACCTGTTCTCTTTCTAGCTAAATAACTCAATGGGTTTTTTTGTGATTCTTACGACAAATGGTGTCAAGATGGCTAAACTTCTTATCTGAAAACCTGGAAAAAAACTCAATTACTTTCGTAATACTTTTAGAATATTAAATATTTTGTGGGATGGACAATTATCCCATGCTGCCACACGATTTGGACATTTTTGTTGTTATATATATATATATATATATATATATATATATATATATATATATATATATCGCATATAAAAAAATTTTAACTGCAGCGGCAACAGATTTTTATTTCAATGCTTAAACGCAATATTCAGGCCATCCAGAATATATATAAAAACGATCGATAAGGTACTGCGGTTTGTTTTCATTTGTTGGCTGCCTTTTCATGTAATTTTAATAGTTTTGACCATTTTACCGAGGGGTTGATGCCTGAAACAATTTTATATATATATATATGGATGAAAAGTGAATATAAATATAAATAAATATATATATATGTATATTTATTTATATATTATATATGAATATTTATTATTAGAAAGCGCTCAATATCAGAGATAGAGCTAACATATTTGGTTGGATAGATGAGTTTGTGACCCTGGGTTTCACAACAAAGCGATCGTCAGACAAACTATATATATTTTGAAATAAATTTTTCAAAAAATAAATATTATGTTGGTATATGATGTATTTTGTCAATAACAAAATATTAAAACTCATGTTTACAAAAAGAGCGCATATAACAGGGCATATAAATTACACAACAAAAAAAAAATTGGTTTATCAATTTATTTCAACCAACAAGAAGTACATTAGTCTTGTTCAACCCCGGTGTATAAACTGTGCTCGTGTTGGAATTAGAAATTTAACTATTTAATTATATTTAACTATATATATATATATATATATATATATAGTGAGGTCAATTGAACGGATTGACCTATTTTTTAGATGACCAGTTGCAAAGGTTGGAATGACAATTAAAAGGTAAATTATATAAAAGTGATTTTGAAATTAGATTTATTTCAATTATTTTGATATATAAATTTTAAGTTGCAATGATGGTGGATATAGTTTTTAGGAGACCAGTTTATTTTGGGTTGAATAAAATTATTAATGAAGCCAATTATTAAGGCGATACTTTTAGGAAATTGTTGATGGCTGCGCTAGAAAGAAGTCCGAAATGATCCACCGGTTTCAATATTCTCGTCTTGTTCAATTTAATTACGCTAAAGATATTTTTTCCCAATCCCTTTTTGACAATATCAATTTTTACATTTGCGTTTTGAACGTGTTGAAGAAACACGAATGGGTTTGAACCATAAAATACCAAAGGGATTATATAATAATCTTCAATTATTTCACGTCCTCCCTATTCAATAACGAGACAGACGATTACAGAATTGTGATCGATGAGTTGTGGTAAAAAGCAAATAAGAAATATATATATACGATAGGATAGGATAATTATTTACATTATTCGGACTATTGTTCTTATCTTTGTCATCCATTTTTATTACAAATTTTATTTTTTTTAGTTGTACGCTCAGCCTTCTTCAGATGATTAATTTCGAACTGAACCCTTTATTTCGCTTACTGAGGTAATATGTTTTAGTTCCACGTGCCATGTTTTTATATATAAATGTCAGTTATCAAATATTATCTCGTGTTAATTTATTTATTTTGAAAATTCTCCACTGCCTTAACTGGGTATTGAATTCACATTCTTTTAAAATTTTCAATGGATAAAACCAAACCTTTATCCACTGATATATGAAATTCAAATATAAATGTGTCCTTGAACTTTGGAGAATGTTTTCTTTTATATTTTTTATGATTTTCTCATTAAAATTCCAGAAAAAACAATTTCTTTTTTTTAAATTTTTTTTGAAATCCTTTTTTCTCTTTCTTATTTTTTGAATATTTTTTCTCTTGGCTTTGAATCTTTATATTTTTAAAATTTTCTCATTCTTGATTTTATTTTTATTATTTGTTTTAAAAAGAAATTTAAATAGTAATGAAATCTTTTTTTCTCTGAAATTTTATATTTTTCTTCGTTTTTTTTAAAAAATTTCTATCTCTCTCTTTTTGTAAATTTTCTTTCTTCTTCTTTCTTTAGCCACTTTAATTCTTATTGCCTTTCTTTTTTTTTTCTTTTGTATTTATTTTAATAATCTCTATCCTTTTATATTTTATGAATTATGCTTATTTTAAAAAAGATCCACTCTAAATCTGAATTTTAAATTTTTTAACCCTTCTCTTTCTCTCTGTCGCCTATTTTCACCCACTTCTTCCTTTTCGCTTTAATCATTCCTTCTTTTCTTTTCCATTATTTGTTTTCTTTTTTTTTTTTTTTTCTATATTGCCCCTGTTTTTTTTTTTAACCGTTATTTTCTTTCCAAAATTTGAATTTTAAATAAATTATATTAATCTTTATAATATGGAAAAGATTGACTAAAGACAAAAGTCTCTTTTTGAATCCTATAAATTTCTCTCCCAATTGATTTTTACAAATCATAGACTTTTAAATTTTAAATTTTTTAAAATCTTCATTAAAAAAAAATCTATTTCTTTTGAAATATATTTTTAATTATATCATATTTTTATTTACTTTAAAACAGTACCAAAAAAAAAAGAAGATTAGTTAAAATGATGGTCTATAAAAACAGAATCTAATCAAAAACCTTTTTAATAAAGATGGAATTTAAACCAGAATAGTATTTAGAAAAAATGAAAATTAATGTTAACGCAGGAAATACAATATTAATGTCAATGTTTATTTAGATGCCACAGGAAAATGATTACATTTATTTATTTATTTTATCAATGGTGTTATTCAAAGTGTGAAGAATTCCCAGGCCTTCTGCAGACATATTTGAATAACAAAAAAACCTGCCACACTGATCTATTATTGACATTTTGGTAGGTCTGTGAATCATTTAAATTTGAATATATATATATATATATATATATATATATATATATATATATATATATATATATAAAAAAAAAAAAAAGTATATATATATATATATAAATATATAATATAAAAATTTATTATTATAATGTATACATTATTAAATCATTTTAATATGAATATGAAAGCAAAAATTTATTTGGTTGTCATGTTTGTTTCAACGATAAACAAAATAATATATGAAACCCAGGGTTAAAAATCAACACATAACAAATAAATATATATATATATATATATATATATATATATATATATATATATATATATATATATATATATATATTTATATATATATCCTAAAATTCTTTCATACACATTTCATTGAATACGACAGACAAAGGAATTTATTTTTTTTTTACAATTTTATTTATTTTTTTTATACAATTTCTCAATTTTTTTTTTTTTCGGATGATAAATTATATAAAAACTGTCCGATGAATTTTTTTTATCCGATTTGCTTTCGGCTATACATTTAGCCATTAAAAAGGATTAAATTTTTTTCTGTTAATTAAGAAATAGTTTGTTGTATGTATGTTTTATAAAATGTTTTCATTTTTCAAAAACAAAGTCAAGATATTGTGTCCATGTTCAAAATTAATATTATTAAGAAAATTTTTTTTTTTTTTTATTAATAAGGCTTCCATTATTTTTAGCCTTTTTTTTTGCATGTAGATGATGCTATTATATTAGTGTTGTCAACAATTATGTTACGAATAGTGTCATTAGGTCTCCATGAATATTTAAATGAGATTTAATTGAGCTATGGTCAGAAAGGTGTATAGTGAGTCTGCGTGTCAAACATGTTGTAGTGTGGCCTATATAATTATTTATAAGTTTTGATTGATCAGTAATACAATTATATATACACAGAGGGTGAGATGGTTAAATTGATGTCATTTTATATTTTTAATTTTTTAAATGCTATTTGTTTGTTTTGAATTTTTGGCTTCACAGTATAGTAGGGTCTGTTGGGCACCATGACGCAATTAACTCCCCCAGAAATTTGGAAACGGCATGCTATACTTTTTGGCATTCGCTCCGGAACCGCCAATACAAACATTTCAGAGTTTTGGGATGTCAATCTGAGGACAATGAAGACGATACCATAAAAGAGTTGGATGATATATCCTAATTAGCATCATGGTGTTTGGAGGATCAGATAAACAAAAATTACAATGTTATGACCTCCATGTAAGCATCAAATGCCTTGACGAGGTATAGTGCTGCACCGAACAAGGAATGGCTGCTCAAAAACCCTATATCTGGCAACAGGACTCTGCACCATGCCACACAAGCAGGAGAACCGAGTCATGGTTATCAGACAATTTTCCGACTACATCACCCCCTTACATCCGGCCACCTAACAATAACTCCAGAAACCCCTTGATTATTATGTATGGGGCGTAATTGAACGAGAGTCGAACAAAACTCCTTGTAATAAAAAAACATAAACTAAAGGCAAGGATTATGGCAGAATTCATCAATTTAAACAAGGAGACCGTCCAGTAGAGTTTCAGGAGATTCAGAAGTCATCTGGAGGCCATGGTTAAAACCAATGGAGATTTTATTAAATAAATTTAAACTTTAGTATTTCAAGATATTTTTGTGCAATTTTGGTAAATATATCTGTTAAAATAAAATGTTAGTGCTTTTTTTTTCATTTTTGTGAAATTTAGGCAATTTATCCATGGCACATGACCTTCTGTGTATTGTTGTTAAAGGATGAGATAAATGCGCTATAGCTGTTTAGATTTCTTTTATTTTCATTTCACAAGTACTTTCGATTTTCTTCCAAGATCATCTTCAGTGGTGCAATTGGTACAAAATTACATGTTGTTCATTAATATAAGTATTTATACAAAGTTGTGTATTGTTATCCATTACCGTAATTTTTTCATTATGCTTTTAAATGCAAAACAGTTGACAATGTGCTGAACGTTCATAAGAACGTGAAAAAATTATCCATTATTATAACATAGAGGAAAAAATTCCATAATGGATAATTTTTTCAGTTCTAATTCAGTCAGATATCTTCATGGGATATCAGCAATTGACTGCTTATATTTTTTGATTTTTTCTTTTTTATACACTTATCATTGGTGTAAGTTTTTTTCTGTATTGCTTGTGTTCGCGTGTGCGTTTGTGCGCGTGCGGCCATGCGTCCGTTTGTGTGGATGCGCGTTCGCGTGCATGCGCTCGCATACTCTTTACAGATGTGCGTACGTGGATATAAATATCGTGATATTTGTCCTTTATTTCGTTTTTTTTTTAACACTCGGTTTTACTCGCTCTTTAGTTTTTCCTTTTTTTCCTTTCTCCTCTTTTCTTTTGACAGTTTCCATGCAGATATATTTTTATATATATATATATATATATATATATATATACATATATATATATATATATATATATAATTTTTTATGCATACATCAAGAAGAATTTATGGAAAAGAAGTATGACAAAACAAAGTGGAAAAATGTTTTCGCGTGACGCGATTTTTTCCATCAGGAACGTCATCGAACTAAAGTTATGTTTACGTTGATGCAATTACACATGCGCACTAAAAATTTAAAAGGCGTGAAGCTGAATTCTTTTAATTTATGTTTTGGGTATATTTTCTAGCCGATTTCATTAGATTTTTTTCTTTTTGTTTATATTTCTATAACTTTTGTTACTAGATATCCAACATTGGGACAATAGAACATCTACCAAAAATGGTTAAACATTGTAAGAACTTGGACGCAAATTTACTGTGGATTATCTAGCAATTAAAGCAATTAAATTGTTTTATCTTCTAATTAGAGTAAGATATTTTTTAATCAAAATTTGTCAGTCGTTATGCTGAGTAACTAATGCATTTAATGTGTTGTTTTGTAAAAGATCCCTTTTGTGTTCATATAATTGTTTATTAAATTCCATTTTTAGCAAATAACATTAAAGAAATAGATACACTTAAGACCAAATTTAAGAACTCCGTCCTTAACTTTACCTATGAACTAAGCCAAAAAAAAAACAAACTTCCATTCTTAGATGTCCTCATTGAATACAGCAATAACACTTTCATTACATCATTATACAAAAAACCCACCAGCAAAAACTTGTGCCACCTTAACTTCAAAAGCGAATGTCCACTTAGGTACAAAATAGCAGTAATAAAAAAATTTTCTAAATAGAGCACACCAGAACTGATCCTCTCGACTACTCTTCCTCAAAGAACTTAATAACATTAAACAAACACTAATCAACAATGGCTTCTCTAACCACCTTATAGACCACCAAATTAGACTATTTCTCCCCAAAGCAAGTAATAATAATAGCGAACACACAGCCAAAAATCACATACACATTTATTACAAAAAACAATTGCATATTAATTACAAACAAGACGAATTTTCTCTAAGTCATATTATAAAGAAATATACTAGTCCAATTGATCCGAATAAAAAAATCAAATTTATTATCTATTATAAAAAATTTAAGACAGCCAACCTTATCCTCAAAAATAACAACACACCAGTTAAGTCAAAATTACAAAGAACGAACATTATCTATGAGTTCAAATGCCCCTTAAGGAACTGTGTTCCTGATCAAACCGGACTCATAAATTTACAATCAATATAACGAATGTTTATCCAACGTTTTAATTACGATTAAAAAAGAGATAATTTTTAATTTACAAATAATTAATTAAAATTCACCATTAGCCAAAATACTGTTGAAAATAGTAATATATCCACAAGATTATAACCTGAAAAAAACACTAAAATATTGATTTGTCTTTGATAATTTTTCAATTTGCCAACCTATACCTTTGAAAAAGTGTTGGTCAAAAGGTACCTAAGGAATAACATGACGTCCATTTTGTTTATATATATATAAATATATATATATATATATATATATATATATATATATGTAATGTATGTATGTATTGAACTGTAATATTACGTCCAGGTCCAGAACATTTTTCAGCTTGGTCTGCAGTCATTCCTAGAACAGAAAGATATATTTTTAATTTTCAGGATAATGATACTAAAATATTGTCTGCGTTACATGCGCTGAAAAATTAAATATAAAACCTAATTCTGTTGCAGACCTGATTACCGTTTTTAATGAAACGATTACCCCAAGGATAAATGATGGAATATCAATGGGGACATATATATATATATATATATATATATTTTTTATCCTACCTTAATATCTTACCGTATCGCATCAACTAGTACTAAAAGCGGTGAGTAATGTATTGCAGGATGGGTAAGGACATGTGTATAAGCGTCTGCATTGATACGGAAAGAAATTGTGTTAAGGTCTTTTTTTAAATCTATTAATTTGGGGGTAAAGTTGTATTCTTGATAGGCCCCTTTCTTTATTTTGGAACTTAGATTGGAAGCTAGATCTTATCATTTTACTGTTGAATTTTCCAGATGTAAATGAAAATTCTATTCTAATTTTATCTTGCATTTCTCGCCTGTTTCTTTGATTTCCTGTCAACAAAGATTTTCAAATATTTACATGCAACATCTCTTCTGTCTCCATGAATCCTGTAATTTTATTTTATAAAACATCTCAATAAAGATTCTCCGTTTCTTTCACTCTCAGTAAATATTTGTATCAAGTGGCTTTGGATTGTTAAATGAATAAAAAAATATAGTTTATGTACGCAGTTTAAATTTGGTCATTTACACTAATCTAGCTGCATTGCTTTAGGTTCACCTTAAGTAAATTTATTTTTAATTATATAATATATATATATATATATATATATATATATATATATATATATATATATATATATATAACGTTAAAATTTTTTTTTTAACAAATATTTTGTTTGACAAATTAATATATAATAAATGAGCCATCAAAAATGGGGTAAAATTGAGTTTCATTTTTATGTAATTCATATATATATGCTTATGCTAAATATATTGATCTCTCTTTTGTGGATTTTCTATTTTTAATATTTTATATTATTAGGATCTATTTGGATTACTTATCCACGGATTTTTATAGATACAAAAAAGATATATATATATATATATATATATATATATATATATATATATGAATGCGGATGTGGATGTACTGGATTCTTTTGTTGTAATCCTGGATTACTACCAATCTCTTAAAATCTCTCTATAGATCTGTCTCTGTCTCTCTAGGGAAATATTGGTTCCAGAAAATGGAAGATTATTGGCTCTCCAAACTGCTTTTTTATGTAATTTTTGCTCGTTTACCACACTTCGTTATCCTTATTTTGCCATCCATCTACCTAAATTCATTCTTCATTTAAGTAA
>CAHIKZ030001355.1:215000-222500 GCA_903632075.3 Acanthosepion pharaonis
CAAATAAATTTATATATATATATATATATATATATATATTTGTTTATCAAATATCCATTGTATGACAAGTTTATATTACAAAAAACGATAAAAATGATAAATATTAACCAAAATATATATGTTTATGTGTGTGTGTGTGTGTGTGTGTGTGTGTGTGTGTGTACAATACAGCAAATTTTTTTTATTTAATTTTTTCTTCGAAATGCAACGATGTTCATCATTTAAATTTAAATTACGTCATATAAACGCGTCATTACGCAATTTTCCATCCTGTCAATCGTTTATCTTCTTATTCTGACATATACTTTTATATCGTATAATTATTATTTATAAAAGATATCATATATATATATATATATATATATATATATATATTGCATATAAAAAAAATATATATATATTGCAAAAAATATATATATATATTTTTAGAAATATATATATATATATATATATATATATATATATATATATATGAAACGATATAGGACCTTTTTATATATTGAGAAGAATTTTAGTGGAAAGAACAAATTTTAGAAAACATTCGTAACGCATTGGTACGACCACACATGATCACGTAATGAAATATATATAATTTTAGTCTTTTTTTGTCCAGTTTTTGGTTGTTTTTTGTTTTTTCTAATTTCCGACTTGATGCTTAAAAACATTGACGATTGGTTTCGTCTTGGTTTAATGTTCCTGGTTTTTTAAATTTAAAGAAAAAACTTTTTAATCGGGAAACCGATTCTTTCTTAACCAAGTTGAGCTATCTGATTAATTCAAACGTGTAATACCCAAATATATATATATATATATATATATATATATATATATATATATTATAAATATTTGGTTATATAAATATAAATTATATTATATAACATTGTTTATATTGATTCATACGTGTAAAGGTACTTAGGTGTATGCATGTGTTACACATTCCAAGACTCTTTCTCATGATGTGTGTGTGTGTGTGTGTACCAAATGTCAATATCATGCTATACACGTTTTAAAAATCTGATTAAATTCTCCAGTGATCGAAATGTCTTGGGTTTTGTACATGTCTTTTTTCAAAAATCATCAAGGAAAAAATTTTGTCCATTCTCAACAACCCTACTTCGATGAAGACGTTAGAAACGAAATTTACCTCTTTAACTCATTTTTTTTCTTGATCATCAAACCCCAAATATTTTTTAATCATTTGAACATCTAGTTTCAGCAACCACCCCACCCCACCCCGCTTCTGCGTAGATAAATAAACTGCATAAAAAAATGCAAGCTTATGACCGCCATAGCTGTTGCAAAAGAATTTCTTGAGATAAATATATGGTTTTGCTTGTTGATGGCCATTTTACTTCCAAGGGGCATACAACAGTTTTCACCTTGTTAAATATTTTACTAGCATTGATTCCTTACATTATATATCTAGGCAAGGGGGATCAAGAGTGAAATATTATCCTAAAAAAACTAAAAAGATTCATGTTTAAAACCCTGCATATTGATTTTTTGATATTATTTATATATATATATATATATATATATATATATATATATAATAAATATATATATATAAAAAAAATATATTTGGTATGCTATATTTATGGATAAAGTGCTCAAAATCAGAGATAGAGCGTGTGTAAATATAAAGGGAATTTTGAAGTCAACTTTTAGAGCCCTGACGATTGCGTCTAACATGAAATAGACTGTCGCCAAAAGGAAAATTTTCTATGTAACACTATCCCTGATCCTCTGATGAAATAATGTAGAAATTGAATCAACACTGGCTTGTAGAATTCAATGCATAGATTCTCTGATTCAAAAAAGAGTTTGCTGTTCATGTGCATAAAAAGATCATTTTATAGGGAATTTTATTCTGTTTATATACACACATATATATATATTGTGTATGTGTTTGTGTGTGTGTGTCCAGTGTGTGTGTGTTTGTGTGTTTGTTTTTTGCAATGGTATGAAACCCAGATGTTACAGTTTCTCAGCATATATATAATATCATTTGTTAGCTTTATCACTCTTAATGGTTTTTCAAAAGGTATTTCACATATATAATAAAGAAATAATAGAAATTTGTTACATATAGTTATAGATGGATAAAGGAAACCGACATATATAAGCAGACGTGTACGCGTGTGATGATGCATGATTAGGCAAATCTTTAAATAATCGTTAAATTTATGCATGAAATGTAAAAATAAAATTTTTCAATGCGGTTAACAGAGCAAAGATAAATTTCATTTGTTATATACGCGTATTTTTTTTTTCGTGCAACTATAGTTTCACTTTCTTGGTGTTCCTGTTCATCCAGTCGAAATTAAAAGCCATTTAGGGGTTTGAATCTCCGACTAATACCAACTTAATACAAAAGAAATTTTTTTGGTTTAAAAACGGATGTTAAGAGGACATTGATGATTTGGGATACAGAAAATTATTTTCTGTTGATGAATATAAACAGATAGACACCTTAAAGTTAATGGTCGGTGAAAATTCGCTGAATAATACATAGATGAGAAATAAAAAAAATTTTGATTAAATCAGAGTTTTATATATATATATATATATATATATATGATTTAAAGTGCAAAAAATTATGTGATAGTTTTTGGAATAAGATTATAAAAGTTTGAACATTGAAGCAAACACTTAGAGGCGGCAGTCTGTTTCATTCTAGACGTATATATCAGGCCTAGTTATATATATATATATATATATATATATATATATATATATTACAGATGGGGAAAACAAATTAAATACACATACAAATTTTTAATTTATTGTATTTCCAACTAATGAATAAACATACTTTTCATATAATTAACTGTACACAGATGCATAATAACTAAATATGCATAGAAAACTGAAAGAAATTTGATTTATTAGAAATAAATCCCATTTATCTATTTTAATGGGTTTAAAAATTATTCATACAATGCAAATTTCAGATTTTAACACATTCAAATTGCTTTAATACTTTAAATTAGTCAAATGTAATATTGTAGAATGTTCCAATAATGTTATTAGTTACTTTTAGCCTAAAAAATACAAACAGAACATTCTGTAATTGATATTCGTGCAAGAAGTTTATCATCATGGCAAGAGGTAAAGAATTGACAAATTCGCAAAAAGAACTGATTGTTAAGCTCTGGAAAGAAGGTAAAAGTTACAGGAAAATCTCAGACAACCTGAATATTCCATTTACAACCATTAGTTCATTCATTGCAAGGTATAAAAAACTCAAAACTGTTGAAAACCAAAGAACAGGTCCTCCATGGAAGATTTCTTCAAGATCTTCGAAGAAATTAATGCGTCAAATTAAACAAAATCCAATGGTTACTTGTCAAGAGTTGCAGGAT
Source organism: Acanthosepion pharaonis (assembly GCA_903632075.3). Lineage (NCBI taxonomy): Eukaryota > Metazoa > Mollusca > Cephalopoda > Sepiida > Sepiidae > Acanthosepion > Acanthosepion pharaonis. The sequence continues at coordinate 218,366 of CAHIKZ030001355.1, forward strand.
GATTTGCTTTCATCAGGAATCTGTGTCACTAAACGGACAACAAGCAATGAAATTCATAGGAACAATCTAAAGTCACGATCCCCTCGGAAAAATCTACAGTTATTGAAAAGACTTGAAATTCGTTCATGAACATAAGGATAAGGAAAAATGGTATTGGGAAAGAGTATTATGGACAGAGGAAACCAAAACTGAGTTGTTTGGATGTAATTTTAGAAATCATGTATGGAGGAAAGATGGCGATGTCTTCAAACAAAAGAACACAGTACTAACAGTGAAATTTGGTGGTGGCAGCATAATGGTTTGGGGATGTTTTTCTGCAAAAGATACTGGCATTATAATAGATGATAGAATGAATGCCGCAGCATATCAAAATATTTTGGAAGCAAATTTAATTTCGGTTGAAAATCTTGAACTTCTTCCTGATTGGATCTTCCAACAAGATAATGATCCTAAGCACATTGCAAAATCTACGAAGACGTGGCTTATGAAAATAATGTAAATATCCTCAAATACGCAAATCAGTTCCCAGATTTAAACCCAATAGAGAATCTGTGGCGTTATTTGAAAATTCAAATCCAATCAAGAGCTCCAACAAACATCCCGGATCTGAAGACCATATGCGAAGACGAATGGAACAAAATACCAACTAAAATTTGCAAATCATGAATTGAGAACTACAAGAAGAGGTTGGTTGCTGTAGAAGTGAATAATGGCTTTTCTATAAAGTATTAAAGGAAGATTATGTATTCTTTTTTGTATTGTACGAATACTTTTTTCATACATTAAAAAGGATAAATTCTTTTATTTTATTTTCAAATTTTTTTGTTTTTTCATACATAGTTATTATGCATCTTTGTACATTAATATATGAAAAGTATGTTTATTCATTAGTTGAAAATACAATAAATTAAAAAATTTTATGTGTACGAATATTTGTTTCCTCTTATTATTTTTACATACATATATATATATATATATATATATATATATATATATAAATTATATATATATATATATATATATATATATATATATATATATATATATATATATATATAACATATATGTATATATATATATATATATATATAATAGATAATTAAGGATAATTATATATATATATGATATATATATATATATATATATATATTGTTTATTTATGATAGGAATAAATAGTAAATGTTTATAAATAATTTTTGAACTTTATAAAACCAAATTTTTTTTTATTTAATTTTCGGGAAATATCTTAATTAAATTTATTTACTTTTCTCTATTCAATTTTTTTGTTTTACTGATATATTTAAGGACAAGAATCGTTTAATTTTATATAAAAAAAATGATCCTTTAAATTACAAAAAACGGGAAAACTTTATGAATTATGAAAAGAAAATATTTTCATTATAAATTATATTATAGATATATATATATATATATTTATTTATATATTATATACTTACTAAATATATATATATATGAAATTGAACATTGAATCAACAAAGGGCATACAGACTTTCAAACAGAAAATCTCAAGCCATTATATAAATACATACATGCAGTTAAATATTTCTTGTCTATACTTAATATATTTCAACTCTTAAAATATTTAAATTGTTTTTGAAAGCGCTCGGATCTATCAGTTAATTCGGACAGAGAAAATATAATTTATAATCCGAAAAAAAAAAATTATATACATTATGAGAAATTATATCCTCTTAAACCAAAACATTCCTGTCTATCCGGGTATTCAATGAAAAATTACATTCATATATATATATACTAAATTTAATAAATGTAAAGTTTAGTTTAAGAATAATGCAATATATATGATCCAATAATATTATATATGGTCATAAATCATGCTAAATCATGAAAATTGTTTGTCAGAATTTTTTTCCTTGACATATTTATTTACTCAATTTTGACCGATTGAAATCATCATTGTATACTTTTGAGAATTATATATAATATTTAATTAAATTAATTTTTATGGAAGTTATGTTGAAAAACAATTTCATAAATAGAAATAGTCAATATATTTTATACATATATATGTGTGTGTGTGTGTGTGTGTTGTGTTAATTTGTGTGTGGTTTGTGTAATAAGAATATTTGAATAAATTCTAATATATATAGAAATTATGCATTATATATAGAAATTTGAAATTAATTATTAAGCATTACTGATGAGTCCTCAAAATAGGACGAAAATGGAAAGTAACTTTGAAGGCCATTCTGTTGAGGATTTTCTAGATTGATAAAGGATTAGCAATTATTACTTACATTTAAATTTATAAAATATTTCTATTAAGACAATTTTTCAGGAAAATAGGTTTCTCATGTCCAGTATATTTTATCGCGCTTTCCATTACTGATGGGGGTTTCCTTCCTAAACTTTTGTTTGAAATAGTGTGGAATGTCAACATCTTGATTATAACTTTATTCTCTCTTACAGTTACATGTGATGCCCATTTTAGCAAATGTCATGGCTGAATGTTTTCAAGTGACGTGGTTTTCATTATTTGATACTGTTCTCGTTGAAAATGTAGCGCCAATCATTCTTATATATAGAAAATAATGTGGATTTACTTGGATTATTTCCAAACATTAAATGTTTATATATATATATATATATATATATATTATATATATATATATATATAAATATATAAATAGCCACACTCCATATATGAACGGATTATATATATATATATATATATATATATATATATATATATATTTAGTTAAGAAAGCGTTTCCAAAAATTCAATGAACGCTAATATTTATAAATTTAAAAATTGATCAAAAAAAGATCTCAATTATTTATTCGTCCACTGTCCCTCATGTGAATGTGGTGTGTGTGTGTGTGTGTGTGTGTGTGTGTGTGTGTGTTGTGTGTGTGTGTGTTTAAAGACTTGGATTATATCGACAGATTTTGGACCCCATTACTCCAATTAAATGGAAAATGTAAAAAACTGGAAAGCTATAAAAATAATTAATAAAATGTTAGATTTGTCCGCTTTATTTAACGAAAGATATTTAAAAAGAAAAACTTATGCCCAAATATACACTAAATATATATATATATATATATATATATATATATATATATATATATATATATATGTTTTAAGAGAAATGTATTAAAATATTTATATTTTATCTCATTTTAGCTGCTCTTTTTCAAATAAAAAAACATTCTCATAAAAATTAGGGATACTTTTGAAAGCAAGAGTGAATAGAATAATTTTACAATTTACGATAAAAAATCGCATTAAATATAACATTAAGTTTTACCTTATTAATCACTTCATGTTTTATTGATATATAAAAGAAATACTTTTTTTCTATCTTGAGATTTATTTGCTGAACATTGAATAATCGTCTAAACTATCTAAAACTGTCATTAATATTTTTTTAAATTTTTTATGAGTATTTATTTTTATTCTTTTATTTCATGCTCATTAACATCGAATTTTATTATTATTATTATTTTTAAAAATTCATCTTTTTTTTCAGTATTATTATTTAAAAATAACATTTTTTTTAAATTTATCCTCATATGCATTTGTTTTCTAATCATGTACTGGGCCATCAGCACTGACCTCAAATAACATGTGAAGAATAGGAGTTATGTCGTTCCCACTTTCAGTTATAACTTAATTCTCCAAGTTTGTGTTCACCTCTGCTGTGGCCAGTTATTGGACTCACAACTCTTTGGATCAAGTCTCTGGATTGCTTTAAACCAACGCCTTTATCCACTGAGCCACGTAGAAAAATCGACCCCAGTGGACAACATAAAGCGTTCGATTCTAAATTACAACGTTATAACACGGAGAGTACAATGGTTGAAACATAGTGAATGGGGCGATAATGATAATAGTCAGAACAATGTAAATCGTTACAATACCTCATCACAAAAATATACACAGATCCTGAAGAAGGCCAGAGCGCACAACGCCGAAACTTCGGAAATGTAGCAATAAAGACGAGGACAACAGTCCGAACAATCTTGAATTGTTTTAAACAGTTTGTTTCAATTTCATCTCAGAACTATAGACAAATGAAGAAGGTCGGAAATTTGAACAGAATATTAGACTTGAGATTAAATAAGAAAATAATTTATATGGGCAAAACTT
>CAHIKZ030001355.1:227500-290000 GCA_903632075.3 Acanthosepion pharaonis
TATGTGTCCCATAAACTTCAGCTGCCTCTACCTGATGCTAAGTATAAGCCTTCTCCTTTTTTGCAACCTCTCATCGTTGCTCACACGCTCGGTCCATGATATCCTTAGCATCCTTCTGTAGAACCACATCTCCGTTGCCGCCTCGAGTCTCTTCTTCATCTTTGAGGAAATCGTCCAACAAGACTAACTACATTCCTTAGTTTAAGACCCGACATGCCACTCCTATAGTAGCGAACCACCCCGATTCCTTTCGTATTCCATTGGTGAGATGTAAGTTCCACTTGAGTAGCTTCTTCCCATGAACTGGTGCTTTGTCGAATCAACTCCCAAGAGGATGCTTTCCCGATCATTACAATATTAAATGTTCTGGGCTAGAGTAAACCGTTATCTCCCCCTCCTATCCGCATAAACCTTGAGTGGTTCCCGGGCTTTCAACAGAATGAACATCACTGGAAAAAAATACCCTAAATATGTATTTTGTGTAAATTCATGTTCGTTAGATTATTCAGCGATGTCGATAATCTCACTTGCAATAATTAACGCGTATATATTTGATATTTAACTGAAAGTATCGATAATCTTTTGTTTGTATGTTCTTAATGTAAGTATAAATATATTGATATATCTTATAATTATGTGTTAATCGATAAAGTACAGCTCGTTTAATCGTTATTTATCTGAGTTTGGAATCATACGATAAAAGACGACGTGTATTGGGCTTTTTTTTTTCTTCTGGCTGAAAATTTGAGTGATTTATAATTGGTAGTTTGGGAATTAAGTTAAAAGTTTGAAAATTGGAAAGTAAAAACATGGTATCAATCTAATTTAAGAAAGAAAGAAAGAAAGAAAGAAAGAAAGAAAGAAAGAAAGAAAGAAAGAAAGAAAATATAGGAAGAAACACAAAAAATAAACAAACAAACAAATATAGAAAGAAACAAAAAAAGAAACAAAAAAAGAAAGAGACAAAGAAAATATAGGAAGATACAAAAAAAGAAAATATGAGAAAGAAAGAAAGAAAGAAAGAAAGAAAGAGAGAAAGAAAGAAAGAAAAAAGAAAGAAATAGAAAGAAAGAAAGAAAGAAAGAAAGAAAATATAAGAAAGAAAGAAAGAAAGAAAGAAAGAAAGAAAGAAAGAAAGAAAGAAAGAAAGAGGAAAGAAGGAGACAAAGAAATGAATAAAGAAAGAAAGAGAGAGAGAAGCAAAGAAAGAAGGAAAGAAAGAAGGAAAATATAGAAAGTCAGGGAAGAAAGAAAGGTGGTTTATTGAAATGTAAATGAAGAAGAAAAAGAAGAGTTTTATTTGAAAAGAAACGAAGCGAAATCTCGAAAGGAGGAGAAAAAGCAATGGACGAAAAGAATTGAAAAAGAAAAAGAATAGAATGGATAATTGAATGAGATATGTGGTCGACAGAAAGAAATAGACAAAGTGAAAGCAGACAGGACAACGGGGGATTTAATGACAAAGCTGCTCGGAAGATGGCCACTAAGGGATAAGAAAGTTGACATCAGTTTTGTCAGCTCCGTTTAAAGAAAGACAAACAGCATCTGACGAAAACCCGGATGTTTAACGACGGCGGAGAGGGATTCGGAGCTGGTGAGGTCAGAGTCAGGAGGATGTTAGCAAGCTACGGGGTGAGATTGGACAAATGAGTGTGTGTGTGTGTGTGTGTGTGTGTGTGTGTGTGTGTGTGTGTGTGTTGGAGATGGTTGGAGGAGTTATAAAGAAAGAAGTTGCAATGGTAGTAAGTGACGTCCATTGCTGTCGACATGACCGCTACAAGGAGAGCAGGAACGCCTTGTGGAATACTGATTCTGCAAAAGCGAACTTTTCCCTAACGGGAGATGGCACACGAAAAGACGGATTCCTTGGTGACGGCTGTCAGTGAAAAGGAAGAAAACGGAGTTTCAAGAGAAAAGAAAAGCATCCAGATTTTGTACAACGTTTCTTTTCAATTTTTGTCTTAATTCAGATCTTAAAATCTTTATAGGTCCTTTTTTTTAAATTTCATATTGCGATTAATGCTTTTTTTTTCTATCGTTTCTTTCTTTTTTTGCGTTGCAGTTCTACCAGCATCATCAAAACCCCTTTTCTCGAAAAGTACATCGGCTTGGATTTGAGGTCGCCACGCGTGAATCTTATGAAAAGTAAGAAATATGGCGCTGAGCCTTTTTAATTGTGTTATGGCATGCAGCTCCGAAAAAGAAAGCAAAGTGTTGGGTGGGGGTGATACGATCTTAACTTAAAGTAGAGGTGGGAGTGATTTAGAAATTGAAGTTCGGATGAAGAAGACCAGACAATAGCACAACCAACGGACGTCACTTGTCAATACTTTCCTTTTGCGAAATATCAGCTTGTTGGCCACTGTGGAAAATAAGGGAATTTTAATGAAGTATATTTGCTGGAGATATTTTGCGTGTGGGGTAACGATCAAGGGCTGTATGAACATGACACTCTTTTGGTGTTTCTAAATGTAAATGCGTGTATCGGTACACACATTTATGATAACGTGTGTCAACGACTGTGCCTCTTGTTATCTGTTGATACATGTTTTTGTAAGCCAATATGTGTGCATTTTCATGTTAATTAGTGTATATGCAGATCTACACGTACCGATATATTTAAGAATATCAAAAGCTATTATTGTGTTTTTCTCTGAAAATATGTGTTAATGTAGACTTACTGACTGTAATTTTTTAGTTTTATGCAGAATATTTCAATATCGTTGCAGTAGGCTCTTTCCATTTAGGTTTGGGCAAATGTATGCAAAATAACTTTATAAATTGTATATTAACAACATCTTTTTATGCCATGACCTTTCAGAACGTAAGCGACAATGTCTTCCAGGAGATTTCGTTTATATTATTAACTGTCAATTGCCATCCCTTCTTGGGAAAGATAGTGGAGTGTTTCCTCGTTATCTTTGCAATTTGGAATTCAGGTATTTCCTTCTCTTTGTCTGGTTGCCATCCAAGGCTTAAGAGCCAAGGGTATATTGCTTTAGCTGGGGGAAGTAGAGATGGTTTCATCCTTTCCCAAGAAAGTTTGTGCGACAGTGAATTTGAACTCGGTTCGTTGATTCCAGTTTCTCTGCCTATATCTGTTACACCACCTGTCCATCCAATAAACAACAGCATTTCTTTTTAAAAATCTTATGCGGAAAATTAATGGCACGAGAACGATACAATCAAAGAAATTATAATTTTCTTTTTGTATAAATATTGAATATTAATATTTTAAAAAAGAATTTAGTTTGGTGATTTTATTCGTGCTAGAAATATTCCCGTCGTAACGTATAGAACCTTTTCACAGTGTAGTGATATGTAAACGACTGCCTAATTAGCATAGCTAAGGCATTATATAAATACCCAAGGCAATAAGGGTAGACCAGCTCTCGGTATACGAGATAAACAACTCCCACTTCATAAGAGACAGTAGAGCGGAAATCCGAACACAGTTTAGAAATGACAAGATTATTCAGGACGACAAATCAAGCAGAGTGTATGTCATTTTCAAACAATTTATTATCTCGAAATCAAATGTTCAAAACATCTATATATATAAAATTCTTTGACTTCCGTTAGTCCGTCACACCCTCTAAAATAGTTATACATTGACCGGTCGAAACCAAATTTTGGCGAGAAGTTCAAACAGGTTATGGGTAAAAATAAAGTTGTCTTTAATTTCCTTGCGTAGCTTTCTATAATAATTTTTTTTTTTTGTATTTAATCCACGAGGTCAAATTTGATACAAGGTCGGTTTAATGTGGGATATTTTTTAAAGATCCGGGGTAAGAACAAAATTGCCAATTTTTGAAACTGTTAGTTAGTGTTGTAAAATGTGAGCACCGATCCCTCTCCCTAGTGCAATGTAAGGGCGCGGCTCGGCAGCTGTTTCACCAGGGACGAGAACATCTCATTATAATTTTCCTCAGTTGCGACTCTGTTCTTTGATGGAGCCGCCCCTGAGTACACTCTGCCCAAAGACAGAGACGCAACTGAGAGATGATAAATAGGGTGTTACAAACAAAGAGAGAATAATTTTCACTTTTTATTTTCAATATTTAGCATATTATTTAGCATACAAAATAATCCCACTATTTTAAAAAACAATTTAATGATTAAAATAACAAATACTTATTTAATAAAAATGCATTTTTATTTTTTTTTTTGTATAACTTTTTTCAATTTAATACAACACATATATATATATATATATATATATATATATATATATATATATATATATATAAATGAATACGACAATCAACAAAGATAAATTTTTATGTTTATACATTTTGTTTATTGATAAAATATTTTAAGTAAATGTTCTGTTTAAAATAAACAGTATTAAACAACATTTATTGGCCTGAATGTCGAGAAATTTTCATAGAAATATACGTCCTCCGACATTTTTGTCATATAGCCTGACGGTGTTTTAACCTGGATTTGGACAGGTTTGAAATTTGATTTTTTTTAACTGAACGATCCTCTGTGGCCAAATCGGATAAAATAAACGTATAGGATACAGGTTCATTTCCTGCCGGAGGACGAAAATTTTTTTAAAAATTCATTTGAAATTCAGGTTGGTAAATGTTTTTTAATTTTTGTTTATTTAATGAAGAGCATTTAATTAAAATATTTTTGAATAAAATAATGTTTAAAAATAAAAGTTATATATATTTATATATATATAGTTATATATATAAATATATATATATATGTATAAATAAACAAAAAGAAATCCCATGAAAATAAACATTTGTTAGAAAAAAAAAGATAAAAATTTATATGATATATATATATATATATATATATATATATATATATATATATATATATTTTTTAAAATATAATTCACAGTAATAGCATTGTAAATAAAAAAATTAGGAACCTAATTAAAAAAATCTGAAAAAAAATGTTAGTTTAAACTTCAACAATACTAAAACTATGAGTGATTTCAACGCGAGTCTTGATTATAAAGTCTTATGAGTTATTAAATAAATAATAACAAGTGACCAAATGGAAACAGACGTAAAAAATAACTTGAAATGTTTAACTAGGTTTCTACGGAATAATTTGAAAGCCGATGAATTAAAAGTCATGTGAAATATTATTACTAGAGTCGTATATAGAGGAGGCTTACAAACATGCCGACCTCATAAGACGTCTTTTCTAAAAGCTAATTATTTTAAATCTTTTGTAAATGAACCTACTGATTCTGGGGGAATATGTAGATTATGAGATGGACCCATAGAAAATCTACGATTGCCGGGTTGACACCTGACATATTGTCTTTACATTTCCAGGGGGATAAATTACAAGAATTCATTAAAGACCATAAATTCATATACTGCATGTCCCGTTATAATAATGTTTCCAATAGGTTTTATGACATTTATTTCATTTAATCAAATAGAGCGGGACCTCTGGAAATTTCACGGTTTTTGCTTCTTTTTTATTACTGAAATGAATCATTTGGGGCTAGTGTGTTTCCTATTAATATGCTATTTCAATGGCGCAAATATTAAACACACGAAGACGTCTTTGCTTTCTTTATCTCCATTTCCTTTCTTTCTAGAAACGCATATACACAGCTACGACGTACTGTAGAATGAGGCTTGCCGCTATACCAATAATATCTGGGCCGTGGACAGGCAAGCTAAATTTGAGGGTAGGGGACAGGCAAGCTATTACAGCGCGTAATGAACGTGCTAACGATGCTCTCTATTAATCACCACAGAGATCCTTCCCTGCCCCCCATTAGAATGTCTGACGCTCAACTTCTCGAGAGCACCTCTCTGCGGCTGTTCGGTCTCACGTTGTCGGCTGACCTGAGATGGAACAAATACATTGAGTCAATTGCTTCGTCCACCGCAAGGAAAATTGTCTCCCTGTGCCGCGCCAGGAAATTTTTCTCCCCGGAATCGATCCTTGAGATCTACAAATCAAACATTCGCCCTTGCATGGAGTATTGCTGCCATATATGGTCTGTAGCTCCTTCTGTTTGCCTCGGGTTCTTGATAGGCTCCAGAGGCGGATATGTAATATAATTGGCCCTGATCTGGCATCTCGCCTACAGTCACTTTCTCACAGACGCGCCGTCGCCTCTCTCTGTCTGTTTTACAAATACTTTCATGGTAATTGCTCCGATGAACTGCTTTCTCTGGTTCCAATACTTCAAGCGTCCTACGAGGCTGGCATCCCGCTCTCATCCTTTCACTGTTGAAACTGCCAAATGTAGCTGTCTCTTCTACTCCAATAGCTTCATGTCTCACACCTCTTGCCTGTGGAACTCCCTTCCCTTTTCTTGTTTCCCTGATAGCTATAATCTCCAACTATTCAAATGTAATGTCAATCGACGTCTCCAGATGCCCTGATCTATCCCCTATCCTTCTCTTCATCCTTTCCTCTATCACTCCTATTTGCTCTCGCTCCAAATCCTCTGTAACTCCTTGCGTGCTAGTGGCTTCCCGCCTTGCTTGGGGTGAAATGCTTAAAAAAATATTTGTTCATGTATTTACTAATCACATGTCGATAGCTACTACTTTGCATTTGTTTTTTGTCTGTTTTTTTATTTTGTTTCGTTTTTTCTTTATTTTTTTATTTTATTTTGTTTTTTGTCTGTTTTTATTTTGTGTTGTTTATTGTCTGTTTTTTCAGAAAATCTTTTTAAAAATCTAAAATAATGTATTTTTACTGTTTCAATTATCAATATTTTTAACAACAATTATTTTTTTACAAATTTCAAACCGTGTTAAATAAACCCAGAAATTTTAGAAAAAAGAAAAGGTTCAGAAAGAGATAGACATTGAAACCACCTGAAGAATAGATGGAAGCATACAAATGGTTTGTAGGGTAACAAAAACAATGAAATTTTTGTAACAAAACGTTGAAATGATTTGTTTTAATGGCGAATAAGATGATAAAATATTTTCTTTTACTAGAGGAAAATTTAATCCGTTCAATAATCAAAATCAAGAGGTTTTATGGGGTGGATGAAAAATGTTGATTGAGATCTATATTTATAAAATTATAATGCCTCAGAATATAATCAATAAATTAGTCCAGCTGCAAATCAGACAAAAATATGTTTGATTTATTGAAAGCCAGTTTTTTCCTAACAATGACATAATCTGGTGTCAATTTTCAACACAAAGTTTTTTGATTTTTGGTGTTTGTTATAAATTCAAACAAACGTAAAAAAAAGGTCTTGGATAAATTAAAATATTTTTTCTGCCATAAAGGCAGTGAGTTTGACAAGAACAGTAACTGTCAAAACAGAGGTTTCTTTTTAAAAAGTCCATTGTTCCGTTCTCACATTTATACAAAAAAGTTTGAATTTTTAAAATATAAACATATATATATATATAAACAAAAAATATAAAAATTTTTCGTTCAGAATTTAATCCAGTTAAAAGATGGTTTTAAAAGCAAAAGCTAAATAAAAAACTGGTTTCGTCCTAAAACTTATCCAAATTTATTCTGAAACAATTTAAAAATTAAATTAAATTAAAAATGGAAAAAAAAAAAAAAATATATATATAGATAATATTAGATACAAGCAAATCTGTTTTTAAAGGAAGGCTCACGGGGATCTGATATACAAGGATAGATTTTTGATTGAAAAATGGGACCTAAATAAAAATTGATAAATAGTCAAAAATTTTCCACAGTTCTGATCTATTTATTAAATGTTCAGCAATAGCAGAACCAGAACTGTTAGTCAGTTGGATATTCCTGGAGGGATCAAAACCCAAAAGGGTAAATTGCTAGTTGAATTTTCGAATCCAAATTATTGACGTTAAAAATTAAAAATTTTAATTTACAGACCCATTTTAAATGTTTAGAATAAAAAACTTGATAAATATTGGGACTAATTTGATTAGTTTTTTTTAGCTTTAGATTTTTTAAAAATGCCTTATAAATATTTTCCTATCTAATATATATATATATATATATATATATATATATATATATATATATAAATATATATATATATATAGTGGTCATTGTATAATTAAAAATAACTAACAAATTACTATTATTAAAATTAATACATTATAGACAAATATAATTATTTATTCGAAAAGATAAAATTTTAAAGATTTGGACCTAACATATTCATTCAAGTTATATAGAGCTAATTAATACGCAATGGAAATTAACCCTCCTCAAAAGATAGCAATTTCTTTATCGGGTATTGAAAAGTAATCATTATCATTCCATAATTTAGATTAGCATAGATAAAAAATATTAACAGAGATAATTTATTGACATTCAAAATAAGATAAATATAAAGAAGGCAGAAGAATAACATTCCAAAATCAGTCAGAAATATGAAAAAAATTAAAAATTAAATATATCTGAAAACGCTTATAAAACAAAGGTGTATAAAAAAAAAAGAAAGATTTTAGAATATTAAACCATTACGAAAACAATTTTCAGATTCAAAGTCAGGTCAAAAACATCTACGTAAACAATCATAAGTAGATCAAATAATCAGGAAGAGCCAGGCAAACCTTTTATTTAGGTTTTCCACTAACACTGATATCTTATATATATATATATATATATATATATATATATAATATATATATATATATATATATATATATATATGGTCAACAATTATAAAATAATGCTGTTCCACACATGACAAAAAACGCATTGATCTTGACTCAAAGATGCAATTTCTTCAATGAAAACATCCTAAAAGTATTATTCAAAAATACTAAAATAAATAGAATTATAACATTCCCAAAATCAGATGAATTATATCTGAAAATATAAAAAAAGGTTGTCCATTTTCTCTAAAACCCAAATAAATCAGTTTTCGCATAAAAGGACTCTAAAGGTTAATATGCCGTTAAAAATCCCCTTAAACTTCTGAATCCCAATATGCCTTCGGATTTCAGTGTCCTATTTTCCGTTCCCTGATAAAACACATTCTAGGTATTTAAATTTTTGTACTTGCTTGATTTTCGCGCATCTAATTCGCAGTTTTGCATCTTGTGCTGTTCTGTTTTACGGACAACCATGCATTCTGTCTTCATACAACTGATGGTTACCCCTTTCTTCTCGCTTTCTTTCTTCCCTATAGAATTCCTGCAGTTACCTTTCTGTGTCTGCTATCAGGACTGTGTCATCTGCAGATCTAATGTTATTAAGATTATGGCCGCCAATAATGAATCCTGGTAGGACTTCGATTTCTCTTAGATTCGCCTCACGGTGAAGAGTGAATAAATCCCTTAAGAAGAGACATCCTTACCTTACGTTTCTTTGGGATCAGAAAATTAAGAATGAAATAACTGAGAAAGTTGCCGAATTCATTTTAGTGATAGGAACCTAGACGAATTTTGCGATTCCCTAAATAAATAAACAAATTCCGGTTTCGTCAAACAAAAAAAAAGAAAGACAAACAGATGAGCAGAGACCTTGTCTGTATAAACACGTAAAATAATTATAGAAATGTCGAAAATAAACCCCAACAATTATTATATGCTTCCTAAATATATATACATATATACACATATATATATATAGATAGATAGATAGATAGATAGATAGATAGATAGATAGATAGATAGATAGGATAGACTGGGATAAATAGATAGATAGGAACAGATGGGATAGATAGATAGATAGATAGATAGATAGATAGATAGATAGATAGATAGATAGATAGATAGATAGATAGGAACAGACTGGGATAGATAGATAGATAGATAGATAGATAGATAGATAGATAGATAGATAGATAGAAACAGACTGATCAAAAGTTACAAAACCTGGCGTTTACCATCTTCTCAGTTAAGAGAACACAAAAAAGCCCAGATTTATCGACTTTGTTTTTTATTATGCAACCTTGAAAACATTTATTCTGTTAACTTTTAAACAAATTTTCTTGTCCTTTCTGTTTTTCGAGCAAATTAAAACTGATTTAGTGGATAACCGAACAATTCCTTAAGAATATTCTAAAATTATCTCTACAAAGAAGCCTTCACGAAATCCAACCTCGATTTAAACGAACGCAATAAATCTCTGAGCATTTGAACTTCGTTTTAAATTCCATCATTTGAATAACATGGATAATGCTGTTGTTTTTATTTGTTTTTGGAGAAGAAGATGGAGCAATCCAATGTGGATATTTTTTTCACAGTTCTTCTCAATGATCTCCAAGCTTACTGGCAAGATTTTTGCCAAGCGAATTTCGTTCAATTTTTTTTCTAAAAAAATCCTTTCCAATCATTGTTCGTCCACGAATGCGCCATACTGTTACTTGACCAATATGGCAGCCATCAAACTCAACAAAAATTTATGAAAGGACACAAACGTCTATTGGTTCATGAGCACGTATATGAGTAAATACCAATAAGGAAATCATTTGAGCGACTCGTGGTACAGTAACGGTTGGTAAGTTCGTCTCGTAAATCACTGCTACTATCGAAGTATGATTCTTATTAAAGCCGCTCTCACGTGTCGACTTGTACTGTCTTATATTAAGAATAAGATTTACTATTATGGTTGAGCACGATGTTTTTCTTCCTTTTTTTTCTTTGGGACAAATAATGCAAGTCAATGAATAGACGGCAAGAGACAGTCATGAATGGGAGCATTATTTACATACGGATTATTATCTTCATCTTTGTTGTTGCGTACTATTAGTTGTGTATGTTGATCCGAGTAACCGACAGCGAATTCGGAACGGAACACTTTATTTAATCTTCGGGGGTTGAATATTCTAGAGATAACTCGTCTAGTCTTTATTTTTTATTAGTTCTATTTTTAATTGTTAATTTTTTAGAAGTCTTTCATCAATAGTTACGCAGGTAACCTGAAAAGAATTTGCAACTGAAGCCTTTATTTAATCTTCGGGGATAGGATGTTCTAGAGATATCTCGTCTAGCTTTTATTTTTAGTACTATTTTTAGAATACATAACATAGATAGATAGATAGATAGATAGATAGATAGATAGATAGATAGATAGATAGATAGATGGGAACAGACAGATAAATAGACAGATTGGGAACAGATAGATAGATAGATAGATAGATAGATAGATAGATAGATAGATAGGAACAGACTGAGATAGATCGTTTAGCATCTTCTCAGTTAAGAAAACTCAATTAAGTTAGCAACCCAAATCTATCGGTTATTGGTGACTAAATTCTGGTTGCAACCATTTCTACTCTCACCTTGTCAGATAGTTTGGCTTTGAAGGGCATAATTTTTCCCATCGCATTTGATTCATAAATAAACCCTTGTGTAGTAAGCAAACTTTTGACAGCAGGGTTAATATGTTTTGCTTTATTGTAATAAAACTGGCATACTTCAGTATTCCAATCGATTATGTGAATAACTGATGTAGGTAGCTGAGGAGAATAAACATATGTACGTAATGTTATTTATGGAATGCCTGTTGTATATTGATGGGTAACAAACCTTGTCAGTCAAATGATTACAATGTGAACAAGAACCTTATAATGTGTTTCACTATTGTAGTTTTGCAAGACATCATTGACTGAAAATCAAGGAATCTGTAATCTTGGTTCGCAGCCTGACGGGCGCCAGAGATCAGTGTTCGCCTCCAAATAAGAACCTCGGAAATGAGATGGCAATTATTATTGCAAATAGGGTCTCTTCACTTGGACGAGTGTTACAAGATAATGTAGCTTTTTGTCTATTTCCACACCATTTGGCCTTTGTGATGCAAAAAGTTAATTATTATTATTCGTAACATTGCTTCTTTGCTGACTGAGTTGCATGTTTTCTGTTCTTGTCAAAGATGAATGTTTGATCTACTGTTAAATCCAGGATTTCGATGGTTAATTAATTAGCAGAGGTGGTATCATATCTTTTCAAAAAGCATTAAACTAAGTATTATGAATCAGATCATATTTGGTTTCATGCTACCAAAAGAAAAAAAAATCTGACTGGTTAGGGTAGTTGGATTCATGCCATTTTCAAGGGAATTTGTGCAGACGAGCAGCCTGGATTTGAATTGTTATAAGCAATTATTTCCACTAAAGAAAACAATTTCTTTTACAGAAATCTCATCTTTTTCTCTAAAAAAGACGCAGTTAAAAAGGGCCATTTGTATTTTGCATTGTGAAAAACATTTCCATCATAAGAAACATTTGTATTACGTTAATATGTTGATCATGACAACTATTTGCATTATCAAAGCCATATGTATCACATCATCATGACAACCATTTGCATCATAAAAAGCATTTGTCTTACGCTAAGATTTGCATCATGGCTGCTATATGAATTCGAACAGTGATTTGTATCACGTCAACATTTTTTATCGTGGCACCCATTTGCATCATGTCTTTTGCATGGAGCCAACATTTACATTCAAGAAGGAAGTTCCATTCTGATAACTTTTCCCCATGAAGTGCCATTTTGTAGAACATCCTCTCGCGGGAAAACTTTAATCTTAATCACTTCATGTTAAGTGTTATCTATCTTGCTTCCTTATCTTTGTAATACCTACTTCTCTCACGTACTTCACTCATCATTACCATTTCAGCTGTAATCCTCTTCCTTTAGTGACTCTCGAGCCTTATGGTGTATGATAGTTATTAAAAAAAACGTATCTTATTTGATGATAACACACCAAATGTAATATGAGAGATTCTTTAATGGTCTGTGATCCTTGTCGTAGTTGTAATAATAGAAAAACAATGTGGTTAGAACGTCCGCCTTCTGACCCTGAAACCTGGGTTCGAATCTCACCGTCGTCGATTTGTCAGGAAGTAGTTTTCCAGATGTTATCGGACTGGAGGGGTCGATCCCAACGGGCGGCACCTTTCGTAAGTGCCTGAAAACCATACCACAGGTTGACCTTGTGAATGAAATCGGTTAGACGTGCCGTCGATAGCTGTCGATAGTCACAAGTCATCGTCACCGAGGGTTTGATTGTGCTGGTGTTGATTATTGATCCTTCTGGATAACACGCTCTCTCCCAGAAACTAGAACTAAGGTCTGTTCAGTACAGTTGCAGTATAAATCCCAGATGGACCATGTGGGTATTGAATAAACACAAATGCGCCTGAACAAGCGTCTGCAACAGGGATTGTCTAGCCGCCCTAATAGACTGGTATCCTCGAATAAGAGTGACTACCTGTACATATACATATTGAAAAACAATAAAATTCGGGATTGCATATGTGGATGCGGACATAGAATGGAAAGGAAAGTTTCTCCATTTCAAATATTGCCCTCAAGCAAAAGCAATGAAAACGAATTGGAACATAAACACCGGCGTGAATGCTCACTGATCACTTTATGTATGCGTTTATTGGTCAAATCTACATCGATACACGGTAACAAGTGCTTAGTTACGTGTCTTGTAATAATGTCAATAAATTCATACTTTGATCACGCTAGCCATAACCCTATTGGTCCACAGCATTTGTTCACAGCTATAAGTTTACATTTTGTACGTAGATAAGAATGTCTCTTAATATATACGTCTAAACATATTCAGACGTTCATGTGTTTTTGTGTGTGTGTGTGTATATTTGCCAAATATGTTGGAGCACTTTCACATGCGAAGCTTGTACCCTATTCTGGGCATCAAATGATAGGATAGGATCACTAATCTTGAGATCCTAGACCCCGCAGAAACCATCAACATTGAAGCTATGATTCTGAAAGCCCAGCTCAGATGGACGGAGCATGTCATCCAGATGGACAATGACGGAATCCGAAAGCAACTTCTCTATGGTTATCTGTCAAAGAGATAGAGAAAGCATAGTAGGTCACTGAAACGTTTTAAAGAGCGCATCATGGCCAACATTAGCCACGTTATAATAGCCCCCAAGCAGCTTGAAGACAGTGCCCAAGATCGAACTGGATTGCGTCCTATGATGCGCAAAGCAACAGAAATATTCTATGCAAACATCCATCTCCATCGGTGAAGGAATTAAAGTACCTTGGAAACGTCATTTACAACGATGGCTCCCCCAACAAAGAGACAAGTCAAGACCTGGTCAGACTGCAAGATCGTGTGCTGAATCAATATAACATCCAGCTGTTCACCAAGCTTAAGGTCTACACGACAGTTGACCTCACCAGCCTTTTCTAAGGATGTGAGGTCTGGACCCCTTATAGCAGGTGCATGCATAGCTTTTCCTCTATCCTGGGCATCAAGTGACAGGATAGGATCACAAACGTTGAGGTCCTTGACAGCGCAGAAACAACACTGACACGGAAACCATTAAAACATTTCAAAGACTGCATCAAGACAAACGTCGCCCTCGCAGGAATATCCGCCAGGCAGTTTGAACCTCATGCGCGAAGCAACAGGGCATTTGAGGCAAACCTATCAATGAGGCTCGTGCCAAAAAAGAAGACAGTCTTACAAGCACCCAATCATCCAGGCCAGTTTCCCTGTCCCCATTGCGGCCGTTCCAGCGTTGGACTTTTCCGTCAAGTTTCAGTCCACTCCTGCACATAGACGTCATTGTCGAACCCGACTGTGCACCACTACAGGGAAAGAAAGTTAAGTTGTACCAGCGCATCAAATGAAAAAGTTATGTATGCCTTGAAAATCAACACTCAAAATTCTGACTTTTATCTGAACCCAACCCCTGGTCCAATGAGAAATATACAATTATTTTAGCCGCTAAACAACCCAGATGAGACAATATTAAAGTACATTTAATACATCTATGAGCTTCATCTTCTTATTCTTCATTAGGTACTCCCTGTATATACAACTATGTGCCTCAGATATGACCTCCCCTCAGGATAAAAAATTACCGATCGCCCACGGGGGAAGGGGCCAACAGAATTAAAGGTTTAAAAGGATGTTCGGCAGTAATTAGGCTTATCGTTTTAAGAGCCAATCATCTAAATTGGATTTGTTAAATTTGTGACCGGACGCTAAATTTACTCCCGATGAATATCCTCATCAAGACGCCGAGAGAAGAAACGTTTGTTATCTGATTTCGATTGAAAAAGATAACTTTTGATTTTAACTTCATTAATTTTATTATTTCGAGCAGAAAAGCAATTTGTAATCGGGGCTTTTTTTTTCTTTCTTTAGTACAAAGCCTGCATTGACGAAAAATCCGCTGATAGATGAGTTCAGAAACATCGTCAATCGCACACACACACGCACGCACGCGTATATATATATATATATATATATATATATATATATATATATATATATATATATATATATATACACACATACACACACACACACACATATATATATATATATATATATATATATATATATATATATATATATATATATATATATAAAGAGAGAGAGTCGATAAGAATGCAACTGAAAAGTTCTCAGCCCAACCGATTTCGCAGATTTGACCAAGTGAACAAACACCAAAATTTATTTGGGAATCCTTATACACGTGAGCATTCATATACGCAAGCACAAACACGCATGTTCCACGCTCTCCTGTAAGTTTATATATATATATATATATATATATATATATATATATATATATATATATATATATATATGAAGAAATATAGTTTTAAGTTGTGCTATATTCATGAGATAAAGTGCTCAATATAAGAGATAGAGCGTATATAAATATAAAAGTGAACATTGAAGTCAACACTCAGAGGAGACAGGCTGTTTCGTGCTAGACGCAATAGTCAGGCCACGAGTGTTTGATTTTTCCTCGACTATTTATATATATATATGGGTCAGTGGTGCATTGTGGGTAGTCCATTCTGGCAGTTATTTTGGCGGGTGTGGCTTATTTATTTATTTATTTGGGTTAATTTATAAATTATTATTTATTAATTTATAAATTATTATTTATTAATTTATAATTTATTTATTTATTTATTTGGGTCAATTAATAAATTAACCCAAATAAATAAATAAGCCACTCCCGCCAAAATAACTGTCAAAATGAACTACCGCCGATGCACCATTGACCCATATATATAAATAGTCGAGGAAAAACCCAACACTCGCGGTCTGACGATTGCGTTTAGCATGAAACAGCCTGTCACCTCTGAGTGTTCACTTCAATGTTCACTTTCATATATATATATATATATATATATATATATATATATGAACTTGACACGAAAATAAAAATAAATTTTAAAAAATTAAAATGATAAGTTAAAAAGCAAAAAAAAAAAGACAGACGGTTAAAGGGAGATAACTGCGGATTCAAAGTCCGAACATTATCATTGATAACTCTCTCCTCTAATTTCCGGACCCTAGTTACTATATTCTTAATACTTGATATAATGCAAACATATTACAATGATAAAATCTGACAATAATTATTTCTATTTATACTTGGACTCATGCATGCAATTACAAGTAATCCATAATAATATTTTAAATTTTGAAATCATATTTATTTTTGGAAACTGTTTCTAAATCTTTGATTGTCTTTCAATCATTCCGCCTCACCTGCTATCCTCTTCCGCCTCACCTGCTATCCTCTTTCGCAGCACCTATGAAGCGCGCCTCACCTTTTGGGAACCTCTCATCTAAAGTATTGCGATAAGACGCAAAGAATTAAGAGTAAAACCAGTAATAAAATAATAGGTGTCTACTGATAGAAAATGAATTCAGTAAATATACGTAAACAGAAAGGGATGTAAGACAAGGATGTGTGTTCTCTCCAGACTTATTCAACCTGTACAGTGAGGGAATTATGAGAGAATTAGAAGTCCTACCGGGATTTATTATTGACGGCCATAATCTTAAGAACATGATATGCCGATTACACTGTGTTGATAGTCGAAACAAAAAGGAAACTACAAGAATGTAGTGAAGGTAAATGAGAAGAAAGGCTTAAGCATCAATGGCTGGTCGTTAACAAAAGGGACAAACCAACATGCAAGGTGCAAATTGGAGATGCCAAAATCAAGCAAGTACAAAATTTAAATGTATGGGAAGTGTTTTAACAGAGTATGGCAAGTGTGACACTGAAATCTGAAGGTGCATTGGGGTTAGCGAAAGGTGCCTCCCAAAAGCTAAGCCAAGTACTAAGAAACAGGAAAATGAACTGTTACATAATATCAATCCTCCTATATGGCAGTAAATTCTGGACAAGTTCCTCACAGAGGAAGATGAGACTTAATGCAACAGAAATGGTGTTCTACAGAATGATGCTGAGAATAGTATAGACTGAACATGTCAGTAACATCAATGTTTTCGAGAAAATGAAAACAAAAAACATCAGAAAAAACAACTGAAATCTTTAGAGAGTATAATGAGGAAAGAGAGCTTGGAAAATTTGATACTCACGAGACATACAGAAGGCAAGAGGAAAACAACGCATAACCTGCCTAACAAACTTGTGTAAATAAATGGCGCACAGGGATTAGGAGACATAACAAAAAGTAAAAAAATTGCTAAGAGCTATAAAGGACAGGAAATTGTAAATTTAATAAAAAAAACATTTCCACGTAACAAGCTCCTTAGCAAAAATATTTAACAAAAGTAACATAATAGTTAGCTAGAGCACCACAAAAACATAACACAAATAATAAAAAACACAACAAAAACAATAACCTGCAATAGCACAAACAAAGACCTCTCAATGTAACTGCAGAGACAAAGCCACATGCCCACTACAAGGAAACTGCCTAAAAATAAACATAGTATACAAAGCTAAGGTAAACGCAAACATCACTGCAAGGCACTACATTAGCACCACAGAAAGAACATTCAAGTAAAGAAAATACACCTACTTCTTCTCATTCTCCAACAAAAAAACACACCAACAGCACCACACTATCCAAATACATATAACAACTAAAAGACAGAAACATCACAAAATAAGCTGGGAAATCATGAAAAACACACCTGCTTACAATAACATACCAAAAGGATAACACTAACAACAAAAACTGAACACAAACGGGAACGAACCTACCGAAAACACTAAAACACCATAAAACCGAAACATAACAACCAACAGGAATCAATAACACTACCAGCATTGTTACCAACGCTACCACCACTCTCACAAACAACCACCACCATAACAATTCGCACAGCCATCACGAAAGATATAACCATTAATATACCAAAATTATTATTTTGTGGTTATCACTATTACTTTCGCTATAAGTATTGTTCTTAGCACTTTAAGAACAAGTACTTCATAACCATCACTACCACCATAAGTACTGCTTTTTATCATTGCCATTATTGCAATTATTATTATTTTATTATTATTACCATTATTATGATTATCACAACTATTATCATCATTACCATTGTCATTATTTTTATTATTCCTTTATTTTATTAATTCATTATCTATTTATTCTTTATTCCCTCTTTTTTAATGTTGCTATTTTTTTTATTATCGTGGTTATTATTGTTTCCATAATTATTAAGGATAACTTTACTACTCATCATAAATTATTATCAATATATCAATAATAATATCACAGCTAATATTACCATTAACATATTCACAATCGTTAATAACACAGTCGCAATTATTGTTTTAAAAAAAAGACAAACATCATCACCATATCTACAGACAGAACCCAACTTAACCCATATGGAGGTAGTAGACCCAGATCAATGAATGTGGGGTATGCGTCTATATATGTGTATATGTGTGAGTGCATGTGAGCTTCTCTACCTGTGCAAACAGCCGACGTGAAAAACGTCAAAACAACCCCCACCTGTCGCCTAATAAGAGAAAACTGCTACCTATGTAACACTACAATCTTGACACCGAAATAGACGGAATGAAAATTGCATACGTACGTGTGCTTGAACGAATCCATGTGTAACTGCGCCTAACCCAAGATTATGAATATCGGTGTGCATGTACGAACTAACATGCATACGCCTGTATGCATGTGTGCCTATGTATATGAGTGTGGCATCCCAAACAAACACAGAAGAAAATGTTCCTCCTCCACCACAAACAGATAATAAAACACAAATAAAGCATAAATTGATTCACTTTTAAAAAGATAAACCGGTTTGTCTGAAGATCGCGGGAACGTGAAACCCTGTGTTGCAAACTACTATCCATGTAATCGCATATATATATATATATATATATATATATATATGGTGTATATTTAGGCAGCAATTTTTCATTAATGCATGTTGAATTAAATAATATAGACAAGTTTTATATGGATATATAATTTCTGGTCTTTGGTGTCATTTTATTATGCAATAATAAGCTTTGCACATGATTTTACACCATCAAATAAGCTAGGTGCATCAGTCGGCTTGCATGGAGTCCCTACCGGCTAAATGCAGAAGCACGTAACTTCACATCTACATCTGGATTTTCAAGCGTAGAAAACGAACAACCGCTATTGAGAGCAGCTGAGCAGTCTCTGATACATTACATACGAGAATGTAAGGACCGTGTTTTTGGGAAAGAGCTCTGGTGGCCACACCTCATAGCCAGACCGAAAATATCTCATGAAGTATTGGAGTGTAATAAAATGTAATATTAAATAATGAAAATCTTGTGTTTCTGCACAAAAAGGCACATTCACTGCATTACGTTGCATTTTCCTAATGCATGCTCAGCACTGTTAAGAAAAAGAAGGAAAACGAGTCTATAGAAATCGCCCTCGCGATGTGTCGACTAACACATGAACATGTCAGATTTTCGCCAAAATATAATAATCGCAGTTCTTCCATGCAAAAATAGCAAAACCCATAGAGATAAATATGTGTGCACAAAGACATAAATAATTACGCAAGAATAAAACATATAGGCTATTCTTGTACATAAGAGGCACACAAAATTATGGCCCTGAAATTTAGGTTACACGCATCGAAAACCAGGCTCTTAAAATGATTTTAATACTGAATTACAATTACAGAGTTATCGGCTATTAATAATTTAGCTTCGTTTCTAAAAAGGGTTTATTAGTAAAGTCATTACAGTTCTGTTATTTTTTTTCTATAAAATAACGATTGAATTATTTAGTAGGGATCCATAAACTGTCTTTTAACGATGTCATTAAGTATGTTTACAAATATTCCCAGCATTTTTCTAAAGGCTGGATATATGCTCACTGATCACTTTATGTATGTGTTTATTGCTCAAATCTACATCGACACTCGGTAACAGGTGCTTAGTTACGTGTCTTGTAAGAATGTCAATAAATTCATACTTTGATCACGCTAGCCATAACGCTATTGGTTCACAGCATTTGTTCACAGCAATAAGTTTACACTTTGTACGTAGATAAGAATGTCTCTTAATATATACATCTAAACATATTCAGACGTTCATGTGTTTTTTGTGTGTGTGTATATTTGCCAAATGTACTGGAGCACTTTCACATGAGAAGCTTGTGCCCTATCCTCGGCGATATGTCGACTAACACATGAACATGTCAGATTTTCGCTAAAATATAATAATCGCAGTTCTTCCATGCAAAAATAGCAAAACCCATAGAGATAAATATTTGTGCACAAAGACATAAATAATTACGCAAGAATAAAACATATAGGCTATTCTTGTACATAAGAGGCACACAAAATTATGGCCCTGAAATTTAGGTTACACGCATCGAAAATCAGGCTCTTAAAATGATTTTAATACTGAATTACAATTACAGAGTTATCGGCTATTAATAATTTAGCTTCGTTTCTAAAAAGGGTTTATTAGTAAAGTCATTACAGTTCTGTTATTTTTTTTTTGTTTTTTTGTCTTGTTTTTTCTTCAAAATAACGATTGATTTATAATAGGGATTCATAAACTTTTAACGATGTCATTAATATGTTTACAAATGTTTCCAGCATTTTTCTAAAGGCCGGATATACGCTTTTCAACGAGCTTTTTCGGTAGCAGCGTTTGCACACACATAATATATATGTACCCTTTAATTCATTTAATTGCCAATTGTTATTTATGCGAAGAGGGTTGTAAAGTGCTGATAACCAACTGCTTCCTATGATGTTATTTGTAGAAGATTGTCTTGTCATATGCGTCATTCACAATGATTTTCACTTGACATTCCAAACCAATCACTACTTATATCATTCAACTGCCAACCATTTATACACTTTTAGTCTTCAGCTAAAACGTAATGACAGAAAGTGACATTACAGTAGCAGCTGGAATAGTCTTCATTCAACTCTACAACAAAATGTTAACAATTTCTCTTAGTGTACAGATTAATGTTTTTATTAGAGTAATTTGCATTTTTTAATTAAAAAAATAAATAATAATACCCAAATGAATGCCATTATACCGGTTTAACAAAACAGACGACATCGTTAAAATGTCTAATGGACTTCAAACTATCAGTCAAGTAAGCAACCTCAAAGGAAATGACGTGAGGATGTGTGTTGTGTTTGAATTGAGAGAATTAAATAAAGTAATAACTCGAAAATATATTTCTCTTTGAGAATTATAATAAAAAAAGTTTACCTTCTCGGTTCAAAGTATCAATGTGTTTTATTTTTTGAAAAGCAGATACATTTACGTGCGTCCATATAAGCAAGCAACATGGCGGATATGTATAATAAAATTTTTTAAAAAATGCTGTTCATCTGTGTGTCTTGCTAGCACAAGTTATTCAAGTCTTAGTCAGAAAGAGCAAAGAGAAAAGGAGAAGGGATAATATTCTTATAAAAATAAGAGAAGAAAAGGAGAGATAATATATTGGATAGAACGTCGGAAGGCTAAACAAAATTAAAGATGGTAGACGAGAAAGTAGAATATACTATGGGTGAGAGAAAAAGAGGGTATGAGGAGAAGCGAAAGGAAGAGAAACAGGCTAAGAAAAAAGAAAGACGTTGTAGAATAGAAAATATACTGAAGGAGGGGGAGAAAAAAGGAAAAGTACGTCTAACCACATAGAAAATAAAGATAATATTAAAGTGAGTGATGCGTTTACAGAGAATAACAAAGAGTGTGAGTGTGAGAATGGAAATGCATGCTTTGTAAGAGAGAAGAGAGGGTAAAAGTTTAAAGAGAGAGAAAGATTACCGTTATTTGATCGGAAAGATAAAATGTGTGCTAGCGATAATAAAAAAAAGCAGTAAATGTAGAAGGCTTCAAATGTAAGTAAAATCACATAGATAGATAGATAGATAGATAGATAGATAGATAGATAGATAGATAGATAGATAGATAGATAGATCGGAAGAGATTGAGATAGAGAGAGATAGGAACAGACTAATATAGATAGATAGATAGATAGATAGATAGATAGGAACAGACGAAGATAGATAGATAGATAGATAGATAGATAGATAGATAGATAGAAAGGAACATATTAAGATAGATAGATAGATAGATAGATAGATAGATAGATAGATAGATAGATAGATAGATAGAAAGGAACATATTAAGATAGATAGATAGATAGATAGATAGATGAATGGGAACAGACGAAGATAGATAGATAGATAGATAGATAGATAGATAGATAGATAGATAGATAGATAAAGGAACAGATTAAGATAGATAGATGATAGATAGATAGATAGATAGATAGATGGATAGATCGGAACAGAGATAGATAGATAGATAGATAGATAGATAGAAGAGATAGATGATAGATAGAGAGATAGAGAGAGATAGGAACAGACTAATATAGATAGATAGATAGTAGATAGATAGATAGAACAGAACAGATAGAAGATAGATAGATAGATAGATAGATAGATAGATAGATAGATAGATAGGAACATATTAAGATAGATAGATAGATAGATAGATAGATAGATAGATAGATAGATAGATAGATAGAGCGGAACAGACTGAGAGATAGATAGATAGATAGATAGATAGATAGATAGATAGATAGATAGATAGATAGATAGATAGATAGGAAGAGATTGAGATAGAGAGAGATAAGAACAGACTAAGATAGATAGATAGATAGATAGATAGATAGATAGATAGATAGATAGATATCCGGAACAGACTGAGAGATAGATAGATAGATAGATAGATAGATAGATAGATAGATAGGAAGAGATTGAGATAGAGAGAGATAGGAACAGACTAATATAGATAGATAGATAGTAGATAGATAGATAGGAACAGACGAAGATAGATAGATAGATAGATAGATAGATAGATAGATAGATAGATAGGAACATATTAAGATAGATAGATAGATAGATAGATAGATAGATAGATAGATAGATAGATAGATCGGAACAGACTGAGAGATAGATAGATAGATAGATAGATAGATAGATAGATAGATAGATAGGAAGAGATTGAGATAGAGAGAGATAAGAACAGACTAAGATAGATAGATAGATAGATAGATAGATAGATAGGAACAGACGAAGATAGATAGATAGATAGATAGATAGATAGATAGATAGATAGATAGATAGATAGATAGATAGATTGGAACATATTAAGATAGATAGATAGATAGATAGATAGATAGATAGATAGATAGATAGAAAGGAACATATTAAGATAGATAGATAGATAGATAGATAGATAGATAGATAGATAGATAGATAGATCGGAACAGACTGAGAGATAGATAGATAGATAGATAGATAGATAGATAGATAGATAGAGATCGGAACAGACTGAGATAGATAGATTCGGCGAATAAGTAAGGAAATGAATTAACAGCTAAATATATTGATCAAAATAATCGCTATATTAAATTTGACATGAAATACTTAGAATAATTTCTTTAAAGAAGACAGCAAGTAAAAAGGCACAGAAATAAATAAATATACAAATAGTATGTAAACGAAACCACTGAAGATGGAAGAGGTGATGGGGTTGTTTTTTTCGTGAAAGCGAGCATGCAGCAGGCGAGAATTGGCGTTGCTCACATGACGTCACGTGATAAATGGCTGCTGCATGGACAAGCGGCTCCTGGGGAAATCAGTTAATCGTCGTACGACCTTGCAAAAGTGCTGCTGACTGCTTTCTTCGGAAGCGAGCCCAGAAACTAACGTCCCAGCTTGGAGTCTGCAACTTTGCACAGTTTATGAAACTACAGTCCCATCCTCTCATATCTCGATATCGAAAGTAGTCTGCTCTCTCTTTTCCCGACTCCATATTGTTTCAATTTTCAGCCGTAAACTTGCTGAGTAAGCGACAATTCGTTTTTATTCCGACGATTATCTGGAAAGCTTGAGTTGGTGTAGTTGCTAATGACTCAGAAAATCGAATTGGCAAATTGCATTTAAGTTCTGAACAGGCTTGTTGATATCATCTGATTGGTTTGGTTTGGTTTATTTTGTTTTACGGCATATCAACCTCAATGGGTTATTTAATGCCGACAACATTTTTTATTGCTGGTAATATTTTGTTTTGTCAAAAAATCTGTTTCTGGTAATATATTTCCTTCAAAACTGTATTGCTGGTAATAATGTTTTTCAAAAAAGTATTGCTGGTAATAGTTAACTATTTGCCCATAGCTGGGACCCTAACAGATGCTACCACCCTGGGTCAGGGCGGACCTGGGAACACCAGTAATTAAGAGGTGGTTCCACGCTCCTCAAAACCTCCTGATCAGAGGCCTTGCTGCTGGACGTAGTTTAACGTCTTACCCAGGACGCGGATGTAGTTTAACGTCTTACCCAGGACGCTGATATCATCTGACTTGAACAAAATCAGACTCAGTATTTAAAACTTTCTCAGAAATAAATATTGTCCTTCGAAATGTTTTCGCCCTGTCTAATACGTTAATTATCAAACGTTTTACAAATGTCGGGAAATCCGCCAGCCAAAGCGTTATGTGTGACTAACGGAAAAAAAAAAAAAAAAAAAACAAAAAACGGAGGAATCGTTAGAAGTTCCTAGCAATTTGCGAAACAATTCTATTATAATTGTGCTTATCCTTCCGTTCGTTAGTTAGCACGACCGTTATGTCCTGCCAATACCGCATAAATACGGGACTATTTCACGTGGAAAGAGAGCAAAAGACATTAGTGGTTTCAGTGAGAAAACGATAGAAAGAAGAAAGAAGGAAAGATAGAAGTGGAAAGAGAATCAGATTAAGCTGGCGAGGACAAATACTACACTTTGATCTCAACCAAAAAGCCGAAAATTATGGCGAACGTAAATTAAAATAAATTTATTACCATAAATTAAATAAGATAACATCGTCTGCTGAATTATTTTAAAATTTTTATTAAGATAAATGTTCGTAATATGGAGATTTGGCTAGAAAGTAATAAAAATGTTTAATGTCTTTTCTTTTCTTTTTTTTTTTTTTTTTTTTTAGCATTTCACCCCAAGCAAGGCAGAAGTGCCACTAGCACGCTAGGGGTTACAGAGAATGAGAGCAAGAGTAAAGAGGCGTGAAAGAGGAAAGGTTGAAGAGAAGGACGGGGAATTAAATCAAGGCATCAGAAGATGTCAATTGACATTACATTTGAATACTTAAAGACTATACCTGTCAGGGAAGCAAGTAAGAGGAAACGAGTTTCACTGGCAGGAAGTGCAAGATAAGAAGCTGTTGGAGTAGAAGAGACGGCTACATTTAACCTTTCCGACTGTGAAAGGGTGGGACTGAGATGCCAACCTAGTAGCACGTTTAAATTCATGCAGTTTGGGAACTAGCGAAAGCAGATCGTCAGAGCAGTTACCGTGAAACTACTTGTAGAAAAGACAGAGGGAAGCGATGTCACGTCTGTGAGTAAGTGACTGTTGACGAGATGCCAGACCATGGCCAACTACATTGCATATTCGTCTCTGGATTTTGTCAAGGATCTGAAGACGAACAGCGGGGACACCAGACCATATATGGCAGCAGTATTCCATGCAAGCGCGAATTGTTGACTTATAGATTTGAAGGATGGACTCGGGCGAGAAAAACTTTTTGGCACAACACAGAAAACCAACTTTCCTTGCGGTAGATAAAACTGCCAATGCCTAAAAAATAATGGACTATTTTGTTTTGATCATGTGAAAAGAGAAAAAAAAACACTACATGAATTCAGTGAGAAAATGAAAGAAAGGATTTAAGAAGGGAAGCAATAAATGTTTAAAATCTGTTTCAGGGAAATAAAAAAACAATGTCAATTTCAAATCTTTTCATTTGTACCCACTTCTTACTTCGGACATTTTATTGTCGTAGAACTCACCATGAGCTTTCTTCAACCATTAAGTGAAGAATTAAGATTCATCAGAAAATTCAAATAGGAAAACTGAAATTTCCACGCGTTATTTTAATGGCAGGATTTTTATTTTACTTTAGTTGAATGCAGTCAGAGAATTTTAAAATGAATGAGTTATTTGACAATATTCTTTTCGCGTTCTTTGTTTCTCCATTTCTTTACTTAACGTTTATCTGTCGTTAACAAAGATTGATCTTTTGTCAAATTGAATCATTTTACAACATATCAACCCATGTTGAGTCATTTGATATTAAAGTCAGTCTTTTTTATTATTCTTGCATTTGAGTCGGTAAGAATTTACTTGGTGCTGGGATAGTTAATTAGTAGTCGTTTATATTTGAGTCTATAAATATTTATTAGGTTCGAGGATAGGTAAATATTCGTCTTATATTTGAGTTGGTAAGTATTCACTTGGTAGGTGGCCGCTTTTAGATTGGGGTTCATAGGCACCAAATCTAAGGGTTGACGTAACTATTTTAATAAAAATATAAAAATTGCCTTACAAAGTTAAACATCCCTTATTTTAAAATAACTTACTTTATCCCTCTGGGTACCATCAACTCAAACACTCATTTTTTTCTCAGTTGACTGGGTGCTATACTCGCCGCAATTATTTGTGTACAACATACTCTGGTGTATGCACAGACATTTTAAAATTTGCAGAAGCTAAATTTGAGATGTTTTTATCTGCTTATCAGCCTCGTATCGACTAAAAATAATAATAATCCGGCTTAGATGTGGCACAAGGCTGGAAGTATGGGGCACCCAGTGAGGATTGAACTCACTACTCAGTCTTAATTGATCTAGGAAGAAAAGATTTTCTAACCATTAAACCACGCCGAGGTGCCCAATAATAATTTATATAGTTTACATTCTATTTTTAGACAAAATTTAGACAATTTGTAGAGCAAACATACAACAAAAAGCTTACAATGAAAATAAGCTCTCATTTGGAGAAACGAAATTATAGACAAAAACACATTCCAAATGCTAGTTACTCTTTCTATGTACCAGATTAAAACAGATATAAACATTACAACTACGTCCGTGTGGATTAAATAAAAGAACCGAAAAAAATTCAGCCATTTAAGTCATCAGATCAGTGAGTCACAACACGACTTTGCTTATAGAAGATGAATCTATGGACGACGACAGCATCGAAGGTGTTGAAGACATTTAGTACGCCATGGCATCTTTGACATGGACAGAAGTGAAGCAGGGTTAAAATATGCACAATATCGATATGAATAATACAGTATTTAGTTAGTGATTAAAATTCTTTGTTAAACATCAGTTTGGAACGGTAATCTTACTTGCATTCGGTTATACAGTCCAAAATATGGTGATGCACCTAACCAGAAAAATATTAATCATACTTATTATAAAACCCAGGTTGTGTGTGTGTGTGTGTGTGTGTGTGTGTGTGTGTGTGTGTGTGTGTGTGTGTGTGTGTGTGTGTGTGTGTGTGTGTGTTTATATATTGGATCGGATTTCCTACATTTTTCAACCGATTTCAACAAAACTTCACAGTACTACGTAAAATTACCTTGCGGTGGTTCTGACAGCGCCAAAAATTGGAAAAACACAATTGTTTTTTCACAAAATCAATTTGAAAACACGATTAAGAGGCATCGCGAGAATGGAAGGGGGACAACTCATATCGAGTTATACTTATTACAAAACCCAGGTTGTTTGTGTGTGTGTTCGTTTATATATGTGATCGGATTTTCCTACATTTTTCAATCGATTTCAACAAAACTTCACTTTTTTTTGACAAGTAGTGTTTCTTATTGTCTTGCACACTTTTTTCTTTATTTTTTACATTCAGAATGCTTTAAAAATTATATTTACAAGACAATTGTTTATAATAAAATTCTATTCAAGCGGTAGACTCATAACGATTGAAAACAATGTTTTTGTTTGAGTTTGGATTTGACCAATTCGTAAAAAAAAACAAAAAAAATAAAAAAAATAAAATAAAATAAAACTAATTAAGACATGCTTGTCCGTCAACCTTAAACAATAATCTTTGTCAATTTTATTTTTCAGTCTTTATGATGGTCGATACTTGATTTATCTCTTACTGTTACATCCCCGGGCAACGACGGGCGCTACTGCTAGTAACTTTTAAGTGTTAAAGTCTATGGAAAAAGTAGATATTATACACAAATAATTACAATAGTTTAGGATAGTAAATCTTGATTGACCCCCTTCGCAGCTGAAATAGTTATGTATTTAGGTCTTTGAAAAATAACAAGTATATCTTAACATCAAACAGCTACATTGTTAGAAAAAATGTACATATAAACTTTAGTAGCACCAGAACAGGTTTATTGAATAAATCCACCTTCGTCATCAATGACTGATTCGATGTGAGAAGCATTCAAATGGTCTTTGTTTATCTCAGACATTGTCTTCACAATGGCGACCTTCAGAGAATCTTAGATATTATGTTGATTAAACACTCTCTCTCTCCCTTTCCTCTCTTTCTCTCCCTCTCTTTCTTTCTTTCTTTTTTTCTTTCTTTCTTTCTTTCTTTCTTTCTTTCTTTCTTTCTTTCTCTCTTGACAACGTTACACATGTAGCATTCAATTGATTTAAAACTTGGTGAGTTTGGAAGCCTCATGTTAGGCGTTACATGATAGTGAAAATTGTCAGCCATCCATTCTTGGGTCAGTTGAAGTGTGGAGTCTTACTGAAACACGGTGTTCCGTTACAACTGTTTTAAGCATCACACTATAACTAGGAATATTAATACGAATTCTTTGTGAAAATAAGCGAGGAACATGTCAGGCCTTCGCACTTATTTTCACAGGGCATTTGTGTTTCTTACAGCGGCTTTTTCAAAGTAAATAGGTCCTTCCACACTTAGAAAACAGACAAAGGACAAACTTTCCAACCCTGTTTCACGCTACGTCTTCTTCACTTATTGCGAAAAGTTATAAGAAAAATATCTTTACAATTAAATTCTTGAAGTGTTTCAACCAAGAAAAATCAGGAAGATCTTTTTTTCTGTTAAAGAGAATCAAATTGTTTTCCATTTTAATATGTCCTCTTCGTTTGACTTGCATATTTCCCCTTTGCCTTTAGAAAAATATTAATAACTAAAGATAAAAAGTGCGTTAGAAGCAGCTACTGAGGATTGAACTCTGTTCAGGGAGAATCGTCTACGACAATAACTTGTCAACTTATTTATATTATTTACTTGGGCACCTCGAGGTGGTGTAATGGTTAGCAAGCTTGTCTCGTTAGAACAATTATGACTGAGTAGTGAGTTCGATCCTCACTGGGTGCCCCATACTTTCGGCCTTGTGACACATCTGAGCTACGCTTGGAAAATCACTATTTATATTATTTACTTTCAGACTATTGTCCCCAATCTTGTTGTTATTATCACAACGTTTCGATTATTGTGCCCTCCGCACTTCTTCAGGTATCTGTCGATCCGATAACCTTCAGGAAATTTGGAACTGAATAATTTATTTAATCTGCGGAAGTATATTGTTCACGTTCTACTGTTCATGCCTAGGGGAGGTAAGTCGTTTTGTTCTTTATTTAGAACTGCTCGCTTATTGCATCTCCTGTTTCCAGTTTGTGTTTGTATAAGCAGGTTTCAATCCTTGTTAGTACAGACTACCTGGGATTGAACTCACAGTTGCTATGCCAGAAAATTCCCGAACCATCGCTTTAACCTACTAGGGTATTATCGCGATACTAAACTTTGAATTTGGAGCCTTAAATTTAATGGTTTTTCCGACCTGCTTGGAGCCAACCCTGGCGCTGTTGCTACGACTGATACGCCTTTTCCGCGCCCCCCTACTGATACGCCTTTTCCGCCCCCACACACTGATACGCCTTTCCCCTCCACACATACACTGATACGCCTTTCCCCCACACACTGATACGCCTTTTCCGCCCCTGCCCCCCACACTGATACGCCTTTCCCCTCCACACATACACTGATACGCCTTCCCCCCACACACTGATACGCCTTTTCCGCCCCGCCCCCCACACTGATACGCCTTTCCCTCCACACATACACTGATACGCCTTTCCCCCAACACACTGATACACCTTTTCCGCCCCCCCCACACACTGATACGCCTTTTTCCACACATACCTGATCCCCAACACACTGATACACCTTTTCCGCCCCCACACACTGATACGCCTTTTCCGCCCGCCCCCCACACAGACTCCCCCACACACTGATACGCCTTTCCCCCCCAACAAACACACACACACACACTTGCAAATGATTCCGTAATTTTTAGTCAGTAAGTTTATTTCAGTTGAATTATTTAAGATGTTGAGTTGTCAGTAAAGAGCCTGAAATCTGGCAAATCCCCCGGAGTGGATAATATTCCGATAAAACATGGGGGGGGGGGGCATAGAAACCATCAAAGTCAAAACAACGCTACGCCAGAAGATTTGGGGAAAAAAGTTGCCTAACGAGTGGACTCAGTCATTGGTATTTCCCCTGCCAAAGAAAAGAATCTTCGGAGAGTGTCGAAATTATAAGACATTAAGCCTGATCAGTCATCCTAGTAAAGTCCTGCTTCATCTCATTTTGAATCGTTTGAAATCCATGACTAAAGAATTCCTATCAAAAGAACAAGCAGGTTTTAGAACCTGACGAAGTACAATGGAACAAGTCTTCAATTGTCAGATCCCCGTAGAGAAATACCTGCAACATCAGAAAGACGTGTTTCACAACTTCGTTGATTTCAAGAAAGCATTTAATCGTGTATGCCATGACAGTCTTTGTCAAATCCTTAAGGAACTAAATGTTGATAATGGAATTATCCAAGTAATCCAGGCCCTATATAAGGATGCCACCAGCGCAGTTCTTCTGAGAATGGGAGAATTCTTCCGGAAACTGTCGGCATGAGATAGAGATGCGTACATTCTCCTACAATGTTTAAACTATTTCTAGAGAGAATCATGCAAGAAACCCAGAACAATCACGATCCTTCAATCACTATTGGTGGCAAACCCGTCTGTAACTTACGTTTTGCAGATGACATTGACCTCATAACAGGTAGTAACAGTGAGCTCCAGGATTTGACCAACAAATTTTTTGAAAGAACAGGAGTATATAGAATGCAGGCCAGCTTCGAGAAAATCGAAAGTAATGGTGAATAGCACAAACAATATCACCTGTGTCAACATTACCATGAATGGGAATTCACTGGAGGAAGTGTCCAGTTTTAAATACTTAGCAGGATTCTTGTTTAAATATGGTATCTGCAACTCGGAAATCCGCACACGGATATCTGCAGCCATGGCAGCGATGGTCAAATTGGCAAAAATATGGAGGAGCAAAATCAGGTTTCAAACAAAGTACAGAGTAACAAACAAATCGCTGGTAGTCTCCAAAATATGGATGTGGAACGTGAACACTATTGGCAGAAAGAGAGAGAGATCCAAGCATTTGAGAAGAAATTCATGAGAAAACACCTAGGCATCTCGTACTGGGAACATAATACCAATGAGTTTGTGCGGAAAATGGTTGAAAGTTTTGTGGGCCACAAGGAACCTCTTCTCGCAACTGTCAGGCGGAGAAAAATGGCGCGATTTGGACACATTACAGGGCACGACAAGTTAAGGGTATGATGATGATTATCATTATTTCAATACGAAATGTTGGACACTCAGTGAGGACCAGTATTACTTCAATAGTAACGATGTATGAAACGATTTTTCAACCGACTACTCCTAAAAAAATTTAGTCACCTAAATGATTTTATTCTTATCAATTCTTCTATACAGCAGTGAATATTGGACCATCCCGTCACAGATGACGAACTTGAGGCACTAGAGATATTGTTCTACAAAAAGATACTGAGAATATCATGGACTTAACATGTGAATAATGAGGAAGTTTTAAGGAAAATAGGAAATAAATGGACACTTAGAACAAGAAAGTGATAGTTGAAATTTCTAGGACACATCATAAGGAAAGAGAGCTTGGAGAATTTGACACTCACAGGACATATTGAAAGCAAGAGCGGCAAAGAGAAAGTTTGGGAAGGTGAATGGAAGAACAGAGATTGGAGGAATTATGAAAAGACAAACATTACAAACGTGCAACTATATATCGTTATATCATCGACATAGGTATTCACAAATGATCTGAGTATATTCTTAGGCAGATCATTTATGTAAATCAAAAAGAGAGGACATTCCCCTTCTTTATTCAGCTAATCCCAATCTCACTGCCAAATACAGATGTAAGACAGTCCTGAGACCTTATTTGAGTCTCTTTTTGTCCTATATTCTTCATTTTCACCAAATAGCCAGATTTTGGTTCAGTGCCTCTTTGAGGGGGGGTCATCCGCTCATCGTGACTGGCAGTAGCTCGAGGTTTGATTGGTGGCGATGGAATTACAAATGGTGAAGTTGAGCCTGCCTAGGAAATCAGAATTTGAAACTTTAGCTTTGATTTATGATTGAACCCTGACTTCTGTTTTCTTTCTGAGATATACGCAAACAATTTCAATGACAAAACCGGCCACTGCATACTTTTGTATAGTTTTGCGTTTTATACAACGACTAAATCCTCTACCAATTTCTGGATCGAGCGATAAGCAAGTAATCTATCCACTACACCAGCTGTCTTTATTGGCGCTGGCACCAGTTAGTGAGCTAGTCTGATCATTTCTATTGTGTAATAAGTTCAATCCTCGCTCGATGTTCCATAATTTATGGATATGTGAATAGCGTAGTGGATATCAACGTGGGCTCGGATTGAGTGAGAGATCAAATTCAGATCGCGGTCATTACGTCAATTTGAGAGCGGCATGAATCGGTCTCTTATTCCCATAGCTATGGGTTAAATAGTAGATCAGACTAGGCTCTCTAGCTTTAGTTAGTAACCGATATAGAAAAACAACTTTGAATTTAAAACAACCTGAAGGACGAGACCCGTTAGACTATCATTTTCTAGAAACACCCACATGGGATGTCCCAACAAGCATAGTGGGTCGTGGGATTTGAATGTAAATGTTAATTCTTCATATTTGAAACCTTTAAATTAATTTCTACTCGTTTCCTGAACAATTTACTTCTTTATTAGGGTGATGAGTTGCGACTGTAATGGACATTTTTTTAAGGACAAACGTGATGCTTGTGTTCAGAACATTTTATGATGAAAGACACCTTACAGATGACCTTGGCAAAGGTTATCAGAAGGGCGCTTGGGGTGAACAGGTATCAGGAGAAGAGATCGGATAGAAAGGATCTATTTAGCTGAACTAAACCCAATCAATCATCGTCTCCTGACTCAGCCCAAATTCTACATCTAGCTTTCTAACATAATAGGTGAATATGCGCGCATAAATAAAAAAAAAAGAAGTTTAAGAAAAAAAACACAAAACAAAAAAACTAGAATGCAAACGTTGGCAACAAGTCAAAAATCGGTATTAAAATGGCTGCAAGGACGAAAAGAAAGAAAAGAGATGACAAAGACGAAAGAGAAATTTGAGAACATTGGGAAAATGAAACGGCCCAATAAATAAAAGTTAAGACAAATGAAAAAAGAAATTTAAGAAATTTGTAAAAAGAAAAGGAGAAATGAAAAACAAGTGATTGAGAAAAAACAAAGAAAGTGAATCTTAAGTATGCAAAGGGATGGAAATGAAAACAAAAGCCAAAGAAATCAGATTAAAAAAAAAAAAAGAGAGAAACATTTAACAGGAAAAATAACGAGTCCAGAAAAAGAAAAAGAAATAAAGAACGCTAAAAAGAGTGAAAATACTAGGAAAAATATTTCTATACAAAGTAAACAAGAAAGCGTTGAATGTTTATGACATTACAGTTACATCTAATACTAATAAAATCATACTCATGCCAACTTGGGCATCTCGTCCTGGTGTAATGGTTAACAAGCTTTTCTCGCAATTACGTGACATCTGTCCTTCTTTTTTAGAATGTTGGACGATTTCCTCAAAGATGAAGAAGAGACTCGAGGCGCCAGAGATGTGATCCTACAGAAGGATGCTAAGGATATCATGAAACGAGTGTGTGAGCAACGATGAGGTCTTAGAGAGGTTGCAAACACATAATGAGGAATAAGGGCCTGGAGAATCTGATACTCATGGGTCAAATAGAGGGAAAGAGAGACAAGGGAAAGCAGCATGTGACATACCTGACAAGCTTGAGCAAGTGGATGAGAGAACGTGGTCTGGGGGAGGAAGCAGAGGGAAGGAACTTGTTGAGAGCTGCAAGGGATAGAGGGAGGTGGAGAGCCATGATCGCCTACGTCCTGAAAGGACATGGTACATAAAAAGAAAAGAAAGTGAGTTCGATCATCACTAGTAGCTCCAAAGCTTCAGTTTTGTGTCGCATCTAAACTGCTTTGAAAATCACCATATTCGTACCAACTTACGACACCAGTACATCTATTGGTATAGAAAATATGCTGTCTGAAGATATTAACTACGAGATTGGTGTGAGGCAACTTGCCAGTACAAATAGTTACGAGTAAAACAGATATACATCTGTATTTCATCCAAAGTAAACCATTGAAATCAGTGGGGTTATAACCAAACCAGTATTAAAAGCAGGTGACAAATTCAACTGCTTAGAGAACAAGTATAGAAGACGATCTGCTAAAGTCGGGTCTCAACTGAAACGAAACCTGGTATAAACAGGCAGATCCTATTTTGAATATTCGATATACACAAATTTAATTTTGGCTAAAAAGATTTTACTTTAGCCAATCAAGAACTAGAACAATATTAGTAGCATGCTACCTGGCCACAAATGCAGTCATTAAAAATTTAACTGCAGTGGCAATGACTTAAGGTAAAAGCGAAGGAAATTACGAAAAATGACTAAAAGCCTGACAAATACGAAAGACGTCGTTGTCAATGAGATTGATGTGTAATTGAAGTCGGTGTTCGAGTCCAGCGAGGAAATCAGGAATCTCAATGATGGTTTTCGGAGCAGGCAGGCTCACTTGCGAGATTAGCGCAACACAATCTTCCTAGAAAGAAAGAAAGAAAGAAAGAAAGAAAGAAAGAAAGAAAGAAAGAAAGAAAGAAGCGCTAACTGTAAAAGGAAAATAATGAAGGACATACGATGGGGTGCTGAAAAGTTGTCGAATGAACTATTTAGCAAAATATGTAGATAGATAGATAGATAATGAGAGGATGGGATAGATAGATAGATAGATAGATAGATAGATAGATAGATAGATAGATAGAAACACACTGAGATAGATAGAGAAAGAGCGATTATAAAAATGAGATAGAGAGAAAAGAGAGAGAGAATGATAGATATGAACCCATTTCAAAAGATAGAGATACAAAAAAATATATAGATACGGGGTGCGATTAGTAAATTGTCGCCATTTTATATTTTTAATTTCGCGCATGCGCGATGTTCTTGATTTTGTCGACTGTACAATAGAGTCAGTTGGGCACTGTTTGTGAGAAAAAGAGTAACATGACGCAATTCACTTCACCAGAAAGTCGGAGTCAGCATTCTTTGCTGCTCAGCATTCGCACCGGAAGCTCCAACACTTTTCCAATTTCAGAGTGTTTGGGTGTCAATCTGAGGAAAATGCAGAGGATTCAGAAAGATTTGGATGAGTCTAATGGTGATTACGAAGGTGTTTTGAGTGATCACTAGTGATGACAACGTTATGACTCCATTCATCTTCCCACGGGGTCTCAGACACAACACGGAGGCTTACATCAAGAGCCTTGAGGAGATAGTGCTGCCCTGGATCAAGAGTGTGACTGCTAAAAGACCCTATGTCTGGGAACAGGACACTGCACTATGCCACACAATTAGAAGAACCCAGACAATTTCTACGACTACATCACCCATTACATCTGTACTCTTCAGACTGTAATCCCTTTTGATTATTATGTGTGGGGCGCAGTTGAGTGAGAGACCAACAAAACTCCTTGTAACACCAAAGATGAACTGAAGGCAAGGATTATGGCAGCATTCACCAACTTAAACTAGGAGACCGTCCAGAAGAGTTGCAGGAGATTCCGAAGTCATCTGGAGGTCGTGGTTGAAGCCAATGATTAAATTTACTCTTTAGTATTTCAAGATATTTTTACGTAAATTTGGTAAATATATCTGTTAAAATGAGATGTCAGTGTTATTTTCATTTTTGCGTTATTTAGACGTCAGTGTATTCATCACACTCTGTAGATAGAAAGAGAGATGAACAAACTGAGGTAGGTAGAAAAAAAAGAGATAGAATGGTAGATAGGAAGAGACTTCGACAGCTAAAGAGAGAGAAAAAAATAAAAAGCTAGATAAATAAGAAAAATAGATAGATAGATAGATAGATAGATAGATAGATAGATAGATAGATAGATAGATAGAAAAAGTAGGAAAAGTAAACAATAAGCAAAAATATAGTTTTAAGAGAATGAAAACAAAACAAATAACAAATGATGAAAGATGAAAAAGATAAGCTGAAAAAGAAAAGAAAGTCGTAAAAAAAAGAAAGTAAAAAACAAGCAAATACATAAAATGTCTATAAAGCAAGAACTGACAAAAATATATGAACAAATTGACGAGATTTTTGCCAAGGACGAAAAAAACGTAGAACTGGGAAGTGGCACTGGAAGGGGGGGGAGTGAATAAAGTGGCTTCAGAACTCTTCGCTAAAACCAAATGGTTGCTTTCATAACAGAAGCGACCAATGTCAATTGATGGAAGAAAAAAAGTGAGAAAACTCGGAGTAAGAAGGTAAAAAATAAAAATAAAAACGTAGGAAACGGAAAGAAAAAGAAATAGAAAAAAAAATAATGATTTTAGCAATGAAAGAAAATAGAAATAAAAAATAAAAAATAAAACGAAAGACAGAAGTTTGAAAATACACGGATCTAATATCAAGGCTGACAATGAAGTAATTTATGTGCCGGTTTGGCTTCCATAGAAAGCTGTTGACACATCATTAGACTGTCATGGGCTGATATGGAATATCAGAGAGAAACTATGACACTTGTAACCTAGAATCATGAATCCCAACCATCTACTGTCTTTTCTTTCTTTTATATATTCGTCCAGTCATTTATTCCTCATGTGAGACTGTAAATACATACATACATACATACATACATATATATATATATATATATATATATATATATATATATATATATACATACATATATATATATATAAACATACATACATATATATATAAATATATATATATATATACATACATATATATATATATACAAACATACAGTTACACACACACACACACACACACATATATATATATATATATATATATATATATATATATATATATATATATATATATATATATATATATTCGCCTATGTTTGTGATTCATTTTAATCATAGACATAAGAATACATATATACATATATATCTGTCATTTTTATACTTAAATAAGAATGCATATACATATATAGATATTAAATAAAATATATATATGTGTACGTATCACATTCGTTTCTTGTTTAATACCTATAGATTTTATCCCATATACATACATATATATATATATATATATATATATATATATATATATATATATATATATATATATATATATATATATATATATGATATGCTTATATATTCCTTTCTATGTACACAATCATACACACACGTAGATGTCTGTATTTGCGTATCGGTGCGCGTGTGCATTTTAGCCGGGGCGGGTGGGGGTAGTTTTCAATATTTGCCGTCTCTTGCTTCAAGCCTTATTTATTCTTCTACAAATCATATTTTCGACTTGGTTTTTCGTATTACTCATATAGTGGTTGTCTCTCTTTCATATGGTCATTTCTGTTTGCATCCCCCCCTTTCGAATTCAGCTTTCATCGTATGTCGATGTCTCACCAGCTTCATTTCGTGACATATATATATATATATATATATATATATATATATATATATATATATATATATATCCATACCTGATCAACTCTTTCTGTCTGAATGACTGACACCAAAAGTCGATAGTAAATAAATAGATTAATTGCAACCAGTTTCGTTGCTTTTTGACGCTATGATCACGGTGCAATGACTGCTGTATCGTTAAACATCATTCTGCTTGAATTTATGTTATCAAGTTTCATATAAATTGACTTTGTTGCCGATATTGCAATGTCTCAGCCGTTGTAACATTCGGCCTTCTTTATGAAAGTAGTTCTGTTATGAGAAGTCTATTCGGAACTAGTTTCATCTCCTCAATTATTAGTATCGATATCGTAATGTTTCTGCCGTTGTAACATAACCATTCGGAACTAGTTGGGTCTAAACTTTTCTTGTATTCTATATCGTTGTTCCATTCAGATTTTTTGGTGAAAGAATATTTCTATTATAACAAAACTATTCCTAACCTCTCCCCTCTATTCTTGTAATCTATGTCATAACATTTCGGCCGCTTTTCAATTCGGCCTTCATTGTGAATGAAATTTAAGACTATTTGGAAATCGTTTCATCTCTATTCTTGGTGCCAACATCGGAAAGTTTCGTTCGTTTTTCTATTCAGCATTCTTCATGAAAGAATTTCCACTTTTCTCTCTTCTATTATTGTTGTCGGTATCGGATCGTTCCGACCGTTGTTCCATTCGGCCTTCTTTGTGTAAGAATTTCTTTTATAACAAAACTATTAGGAACTAGCTACCTTCCCTTTATTCCTTTTCTTGATATCCGAACGTTTCGACCATTTTTTCATACGGTCTTCTTTGTATTACTTTTTCTATTCTAAGAAGACTATTTAGAACTAGTTTTTTCTCTTCTCCTCTTGTTGTCGATAGCGGAAATTTTCGGCCTTCGTTCCATTCGAACAACAGAGAGAAACATGTTCCGAATAGTCTTGCTATAATAGAAATTCATCTGTCTATATTTCTGAGATTATGTATTAAGTACACTATTTACATTATTCTGACTATTGTCCTCATCTTAGTCACCATATTTATTACAACGTTTCCGCCTTTCAGTATCTATCTATATTTCTGAGATGAGGTATTATGTACATTATTTACATTATTCGGACTATTGTCCTCATCTTTGTTGACATATTTATTACAACGTTTCAGACCTTCAGTATCTGTCTACATTTCTGAGATGAGGTATTATGTACACTATTTACATTATTCGGACTATTGTCGTCATCTGTGTTGCCATATATATTACAACGTTTCAGCCCTTCAGTATATGTTTATATTTCTGAGATGAAGTAATATGTACATTATTTACATTATTCGGTCAATTGTCCTCATCTTTGTTGCCATATTTACAGCAACGTTTCGGCCGTTCAGTATCTGTCTATATTTCTGAGATGAAGTATTATGTACACTATTTACATTATTCTGACTATTGTCCTCATCTTTGTCACCATATTTATTACAACGTTTCCGCCTTTCAGTATCTGTCTATATTTCTGAGATGAGGTATTATGTACATTATTTACATTATTCGGACTATTGTCCTCATCTTTGTTGACATATTTATTACAACGTTTCAGATCTTCAGTATCTGTCTACATTTCTGAGATGAGGTATTATGTACACTATTTACATTATTCGGACTATTGTCGTCATCTGTGTTGCCATATATATTACAACGTTTCAGCCCTTCAGTATATGTTTATATTTCTGAGATGAAGTAATATGTACATTATTTACATTATTCGGTCAATTGTCCTCATCTTTGTTGCCATATTTACAGCAACGTTTCGGCCGTTCAGTATCTGTCTATATTTCTGAGATGAAGTATTATGTACACTATTTACATTATTCGGACTATTGTCCTCATCTTTGTCGCCAAATTTATTACAACGTTTCCGCCTTTCAGTATCTGTCTATATTTCTGAGATGAAGTATTATGTACACTATTTACATTATTCGGACTATTGTCTTCATCTTTGTCGCCATATTTATTACAACGTTTCCGCCTTTCAGTATCTTTCTATATTTCTGAGATGAGTTATTATATACACTATTTACATTATTCAGACTATCGTCCTCATCGTTGTCGCCAAATTTATTATAACTTTTCCGCCTTTCAGTATCTGTCTATATTTCTGAGATGAGGTATTATGTACACTATTTACATTATTCAGACTATTGTCCTCATCTTTGTTGTATTTATTACAACGTTTCGGCCCTTCAGTATCTGTCTATATTTCGGAGATGAGGTATTATATACACTATTTACCTTATTCGGACTATTGTCCTCATCTTTGTCGCCAAATTTATTATAACGTTTCCGCCTTTCAGTATCTGTCTATATTTCTGAGATGAGGTATCATGTACACTATTTACATTATTCGGACTATTATCCTCATCTTTGTCGCCATATTTATTACAACGTTTCCGCCTTTCAGTATCTGTCTATATTTCTGAGATGAGCTATTATATACACTATTTAGATTATTC
Organism: Acanthosepion pharaonis; assembly: GCA_903632075.3. Lineage (NCBI taxonomy): Eukaryota > Metazoa > Mollusca > Cephalopoda > Sepiida > Sepiidae > Acanthosepion > Acanthosepion pharaonis. The sequence continues at coordinate 267,985 of CAHIKZ030001355.1, forward strand.
GGACTATTGTCCTCATCTTTGTTGACATATTTATTACAACGTTTCAGACCTTCAGTATCTGTCTACATTTCTGAGATGAGGTATTATGTACACTATTTACATTATTCGGACTATTGTCCTCATTTTTGTCGCCATATTTATTACAACGTTTCCGCCTTTCAGTATCTGTCTATATTTCTGAGATGAGGTATCATGTACACTATTTACATTATTCAAACTATTGTCCTCATCTTTGTTGTATTTATTACAACGTTTCGGCCCTTCAGTATCTGTCTATATTTCTGAAATGTGATATTATATTCACTATTTACATTATTCAGCCTATTGTCCCCACCTTTGTGGCCAAATTTATTACAACGTTTCCGCCTTTCAGTATCCGTCGATATTTCTGAGATGAGGTATCATGTACACTATTTACATTATTCGGACTATTGTCCTCATCTTTGTTGCCATATTTATTACAACGTTTCAGTATCTGTCTATATTTCTGAGATGAGGTATTATGTACACTATTTACATTATTCGGACTATTGTCCTCATCTTTGTTGCCATATTTATTACAACGTTTCAGCCCTTCAGTATCTGTCTATATTTCTGAGATGAAGTAATATGTAGACTATTTACATTATTCGGTCAATTGTCCTCATCTTTGTTGCCATATTTACAGCAATGTTTCGGCCTTTCAGTATCTGTCTATATTTTTGAGATGAAGTATTATGTACACTATTTACATTATTCGGACTATTGTCCTCATCTTTGTCGCCATATTTATTACAACGTTTCCGCCTTTCAGTATCTGTCTATATTTCTGAGATGAGCTATTATGTACACTATTTACATTGTTCGGACTATTGTCCTCATCTTTGTCGCCATATTTATTCTAACGTTTCGGCCGTTGTGCGCTCCGTACTTCTTCAGGTGTTTGGAATGTCGAACTGAACCCTTTATTTCGCTCACTGGGGTAGACAGTTCTAGTTCCACGTTCCATGTCTAATTGATGTCTGTTATCTCCTGTTAATTCCCCTCTCCAAGTTCTCCACCGCCTTAACCAGGTATTAAACTCACACTCTTTGTGTCCTGTTACTGGATCTAACCAAGGTCTTTATCCACTGTGCCATGTGTCCTTGAGGACAGATACCCGTTTAAGATGAAACAAAGATGAGGACAATAGTCCGAATAATGTAAATAGTGTACATAATACCTTATCTCAGAAATATAGACAGACCGTATAGAAAATAGAAAATTTGAATGGACTATGTGATAGGTTTCCAAGGTCCAAATAGGATTAATTTTAAAAAGGGACCAACCATCTATTATTTTGGATAAGTTGAAATATCAAGCAACACGACAACTAACTTTTCTCGCCAAAAAAATCAAAGGATTCTCTAAAATAAATGAAATGAGTTGTTTTATGATATTTGCGTCTTAGATTATTTCAATGTTTTTCGTTTCTCGTCTGATATACACAATATTCTAATCAGATCAGCAAAAGATTTTATTTTGTTTTTCTATATTACCCTTAGACGTAATGTTACAAGCCTTTTGCTACTATGGCGCTATTTCCTTGGTAAATACCCAGATCAGATTCACCGTTTAGTTCCACTATTTTGTTTTTCTTTTACATTTACGCGCCATGCTATGTCTAAAGACTCAAATCCGCCATTTTTCATCCGTATTGTAAGGAAGATCTTCCATTTAGCCTTTTATTTTGCTGAGCAGACTCCCACGTAGATGTTTCCCTGAATCAACAATCTTAACCTCTTCAAATCGAGGCTCAATTTCTATCCTCATAGCTTTCACTACCTTTTAACTCCTCTTACATTCATGTCGCTAACCCAATTCTCTACCTTGAGTGACTCTTTATCCTTATATTGGCTGAACGTTAGTAAAACCTGAGAATTAACTAAGATATTTCCCGCTGTTTTGTCAAAGTTACAAATAAACCTTTACAGTTGCGATGCCAAATAATAGATCTGTGGTCAGGTCTGAGTCTCGCTGATGGTAAATCTTTCATTACGATCTACGTCGTTTATTCACAGACCGGGAATGGCGATGTGATAAGTAGCGATGAGAAGTAACTAGAGGTAAGATTAAAGAAATAATAATCAAATGTTAATAGCGATCAAAGAAATTGGAATCGTCCTTTTATGAAGGAATACACAGTTTAGCTGACATGTGACGTCACCTAATGGATAATCCACGAAAAATATCCGTCCTGGGTATGACGATAAACTACGTCCAACAACATAGCCTCTAATCAGGAGATTTTGAGGAGCGTGGAACCACTTCTTAATTGCTGGTGTTCCTGTTAGGGTCCCAGCTATGGACAAATACACTCATACTTGTGTAAAAATGGGTTTTAATACCAGAAATACTTTGTAATTAAAAAAATGGTTCAAATATATATGTATACATACCCACCTTTTTTACCAAATTATGAATCTATTTCAAAATTTTGTTGGCATTAAATGACCCATTGATATGCCATAAAACAAAACAATCAACCAACGAGGAAAATATATTTGATGATTCAGTCCGCATTTTGGAAATTTATGTGAATAAAACGTTTTATGGAAAAATATTGTAAACTTTTTCATCGCCCAAATAAATTCCTGATATGAATAGAAAATATTGCACTTAAATATAATGCGCAAATATCCCCCCCCCCAGATCCAGAAAATATTTAAAAAAAAAAACGATAAAAAATATGTTTAGTCAATATAATTGTCATTCTATTTTTTTTATAAAGCTGGTATTTACCCTATTAAAAAAAATGTCTTTTTATCACTTCCAAGATACCATATTCGATAAAGTACGATCATTATGGAAAAATTCATTGCAACGATGGAATTAATAGATGAGAAAGCACTTCCATAATAAGAGGGCGGGGGAGGGGAGAAACCTGCGATAAATAAAAGCATAGAATGCAACATGGTGGTTGAAAGCGCGGGAAAAAAAATTAAAGTAAAAATATTCCAGCAAAAACCTTACTTTTGCTTAAAATAAATAAAAAACAATTCTCGGGGAAAATTAAATAAACGAAAGAGAATTACAATTATGAAGGAGTGCTGAAAAGTTCTCAGTGCCACTATCCAAAATCTGATCAAATGATCAAACATCATAATGGTCAGGCCAAGAATTTTTCAGCACCTTTTTATATGTTTCATGTTTGCCCGAATACGCCCTGAAGAATGTATAAAGAAAAGGAACAGAAATAAATGACTTGACACAAATTTTCTTTCTTAATACTTTTTTTTTTACAGAATTATTTCTAGAATATTGTTTACTAACCTGAGAAAAAAAAACAGGTTGCAAAAAGCTAATCCGGGAATAAGAAAAGATCCAACTGAAATTAAGTTGAGAAAACTTCTTGTCTAAATTATTCAACGAAACATGCCGCAATGAAAACATGCTACAAATATATATATATATATATATATATATATATATATATATATATATATATAAACAGGGACTTGATAAAACATAAATACTGACTTGAAAAAGCACATAGGCATTTTCCTTTTTTTTTTTCCTATAGGATCCTTACAACTACTAAGCCAGATAAAGGTTCTGGAATGTTAATTTTAAATAATTTGGTTTATATTGGTAAAATGGGAATCATTTTACATAATTCCTCAGAATTTCGGAAGATTGGTTCTCCAATTATATGTGACAATACCAATAAAATAGAGGCGAAAATACAAAATATGGTTACATTATTTACATTATTCGGACTATTGTCCTCATCTTTGTCGCCATATTTATAACAACGTTTCGGCCGCTGTGATAAATATGGCGATAAAGATGAATAATGTAAATAATGTACATAATACCTCATCTCAGAAATATAGACTCCAAAATATGGTTACCCTCTGTATATAAAATTAACCTGATTTTCAAGAATGTGTACAACCGCATCAGCCCTGTTGGTTCCCAACGTCTACAACTGTACGGTTTACCCAAGGTACATAAGGAAAATATGCCTCTTCGACCAATTTTGGCTATGATAAGTTCTGTAGAACATGAACTGGTGATAGGATTGACTGAAATATCCCGTATTTTTTCTGATTCATCCTCCACTTATTACATCTCCGTCTCATTTAAGTTTTCTAATTTTATTAAAAATTCTGATATTTGTTCTGAGAACAAACTTTTGGTGTCATTTGACATTGTGAGTTTGTAGACGATCGTTCCCCTTTAAGACATCTTACAATTTTGTACCGATGCTCTCTATAGGAGTCAGCTGGGTCCTGCTTTAATTCCAGAATTCTGTTTTTGAAGTTTATGCATTTGGCAACAGAGTCAGGTGAGTTTACGTTCAATAATAGTATGTATACCCAAATCAATGGGATTACGATGGGCAGTCCCCTGGGTCCGGTATTAGCCAATATTTTTGTTGGCTTCTACAAAGCCTTTTGTTTGAAAAATGCCGTAAACTCTATCTATATTTACGTTAAGTCGATGAAACATTCTCCATCTTTGATTCCATCAACGACGCTACGGCTTTTTCACATCCAATTCAATTCCCTTTATCCATCTTTGCAATTCACCATGGAAGTGCCGAAGGATTGTACCGTTCCTGGACGTTCTTGCTGAATGTAAAGATGGTTTGTTGTTACTAGTGTTTATACCAAACCTACGTTCACACTAACTGGAAATCTTTTGTTCCTAGGTCCCGTAAAATTAACATAATATCTTAGTCCATCGGGCGTTTATGGTTGCTCCCCTGTACCCTTGACCAGGAACTTGAGAAAATTCATTGTATTTTTATGGACAATAGTTTTCCTACTAATATCATCAAGCGTTTTATTGAATGTATGATTAAACGATTCAAAGAACTGATAGCTATTGGTCCTATTTATTTGAAACTACCTTAGCTAGATAGGAAGATTCAAATACACGCTGACCAATTATATATATATATATATATATATATATATATATATATAATATTATTTTAGAATATTAAACCAACATGTAAAAATCACTACATAATTGCAGTCGTGTTTCAACGCATACTGATGCGTCTCCTCAGGCGATTGTAAATTACTGGCGAGTGAAAAGTTACTTAATCTCGCCTGAAGAGACGCATCGGTATGCGTCGAAACATGACTTCAGTTGTCTAGCTATTTTTATATGTTGTTTTAATATCCTAAATAATATTGCTATACTCTGTATTGAGCCTTCTTTTTAAAATAAATGTATGAACCTTGGAATTGTAATCTATTCGTTCTCATCTTACCTGGATATATATATATATATATATATATATATATATATATATATATATATATATATAATATTAGTGGTAAATATACACATACATATGCAAAAATATATAAATATATATATATATATACATACATGCATACACATACATATATATTTTGAATAAAAAAATTCCAAGAGGATAGAATCCAGGCTCAATGTCCAAATCTTTAAGATTAGATCGTCTATTGTATGTCACCACAAAATGTATCCTTTCCGGTTACATCTTTAATGTATTAGACATCCGACAACATTCATAATTCTCTCACTTAAACCGTCTTTGACTCCCCTCTCTAAAACTTCTCTCTGTTAAGTTTTAATCCCCTACCTTCTCTCGTCTGTTACCCCTCTCTATATCTCTAACATTCGTCCCACACTCTCATACTTACACACTCTCTAAATTCTATTTTTTATTTCCGGAGTTGTTTTTTCTGTTTTCTTTTTGAATTTGTAGGTCTAATGAATTGGATCGTATTTACGATTCCAATGGAATAAATTATGACCATGGAATATTAGTGTTTCAGCCTTTTTATGACAAAAATGAGAATAAGAGAAAACAAAATTGCCTTCTTAAAGAGTTCGTTTTGAATCTATCGGCAAGTTTACATGATATCTCTTCTCTTACTACACCCTCTACTCCTTCTCCATGACTACGCACTCCTCCTTGCTTATATATATATATATATATATATATATATATATATATATATATATATGTGTGTGTGTGTGTGTGTGTGTGTGTGTGTGTGTGTGTGTGTGTGTGTGTATTTAAAGAATATTCACTATATATAATGAATTAGGTATATGATGTGAATGAAAGAAGAGGTGGTAGGAAGGGAATATTAAGAGGATAAGGGGAATAGATAATGATTAGCCTTGAATTGAAAAGATTTGTATTTTTTTTTTTCAGGGAAATATCTACGCGAGGGTCTCTTATACAAAGTAGCAGTTCTTGGGGTAAAGCGGAGGGGAACATTCTCCACTTGAAGAAATGATATTGATTTGACTTTAGGGACTTTTCTACAGAAAAAAAAGACGACTTTTATGCACTGTCAGTGAGTCAGTTATGTGCCATGCGCAGTAGGTTGCCATTCCTTTCTGCGGTAGACCAGTTGACATCCAAGGCTATAGAACCCGGTGCCTGTCCTGCTATTTACCCATAGCTGGTGGGGAGAAGAGGATTCATACCTTTCCCAAGGGTATTAGCACGTAAGTGAATGTGATGGAGTCGACTAGAATTTGAACTCGGCTCTCCGATTCCTCAATCCGAGCCGCTATCCCTTACTCCACCGTGTCTCCTAAGAAAAAAGGCAGTAGAATGGACCGACTGATGTTTTAGGTAACAGAAAAAGCGATCCAAATAATGAGCTCTGGATATGCCTTCAGGTGGTTTTAGTAATCTTCTGTTGCTCCGATTTAAAAAGAAATCTCCTATTTGTGAATATATACGTATTTCAAGTTTGGTTAGTCACCCTTCTTTTTACACAGGAAAAAAATTCTCTCTTTTCTGTTGCAACATTTCCTACAATTTCGCCCGATTGCTTTTCTTTTGTCCTTTTTTTTCCCTACCTGAGTTCTTGCTAACCTTTTACAGGAGACTGTCAAGGGGCAGATAAGTAATACAAATATGCACAAAATATATCTAAGAACAAATCCTGCATAATGGACATATCCCCGTGGAAACGTCAATTAGCCAAGTCTGGTAGCCTCCTTAACTATTGCCACTGCCACTACACCTACTGCTGAGATACCATTAACGGAAAACAATAGACGGCCATAGTCGAGTTTCGCTTCAATGAATATTTCTGTAAGGCAATTGATAGCCTCGTTCTCGTGGGAAATATACACTAAAGAAAAATTCACTGCGTTTTTTTTATCATCTTTCCTGTTTCTTAAATGCTATCTTTTTGCTTTCTTCATTTTCTGTTTGTCTTATTTTCATGATTCTTTTTTTTTTTTTTGCCTTTATTTTCTTCGTTTTTCTTCTTCTTTCCCTTACATTTTACTGTGGTCATTGTTTTTCGCTTTTTTAACTTTTAAATCTACTTTTTTTTCATTCGTTAGTTTTATTTTTTTCATAATCAATCTTCCCTTTTTTTCAATTATTTTCCATTTTTTCTTTTTATCTTTCTTTACATTCGTTCTTTATGAATGTTTTTTCTTATATATTTGCTTCTTTTTTCTCTTTCATTCACTTTTTCTTTTTACTTTCTTTCAAGTATCTTTTTTTTTCATTTTTTTTCTTTTTCACTATTTTCTCTTTTTTTCTTCGCCCACTTTCTTTTTTATTCTGATTATTTATTACTTTCTTCTCGTTCATTAATTTTTTTACTTGTGTTTTTCTTCTTCTTTTGTTAACGTTTCCTTTTTTCTCTATAGCATTTATTTTGCTTATTCCCTTTTTCTTTCTTTTTCTTTCTCTTCATTTATTTATGCTTTCTTTCTTCTACATCCTTCATTCATTTTCTCTTCCTTTGATTTCGCCATTTTCCTTCAACCTCTTTTTCTTCGATTTCTTCTTGCCTCTTTCTCTTCCTTTCTTTTCCCTTCACTGCAACTCCTCACTCTGAAAATCTCACTCCTATTCTCTCCTTTTTTTTCTCTCCTCTCAAAAATTCTCTCTCTCATTCTCTCTCTCTCTCTCTCAAACTCTCTCTTTCATTGTCTTCTTTTAACATCTCTTTTCTTTTAATCGAAAAGTCACTGGCGCTAAGAATTATCGAACGCAGGGCGAAATCAATCGATCACCAAAATGGACCAATTCCGTCCAATTCGATCGTTTGTTATTTGCCGCGGCCGCACTTGTTATTGTTGTTGTTGTTCCTGGACACGGCCATTAGATTGCTTTTGTTGCATGGCTGAATATTTGGTAATGCACCGGACGCCTTAACAATGTAGACGACAGAGAGAGAGAGAGAGGGGGAAAAAGATGGGTGAGGCGGTGTAAGGATGAAAGCAGTCCCTTGTGCATTTCGAGTACGACGAGCACTTTTGTTCAGCCGAATGTATTCTAATCTCTGTGACACATGCACACGCGAATGCACACACAGACACACATACACACATATGGAATATACAGAGAAAGATCACACACAGACACATACACACACACACACACACACACACACACATATATATATATATATATATATATATATATATATATATATATCCTAAATATTACATTTAAGCGTGAAAGAGATTGTTGCCGCTGGTTGTTGACCTCAATGTTCACATTTATATTTACATACGCCCTATCCCTAACACTGAGCTATTTAACCCATTAATATAGTATACCTTAAAACTTCATTTTTATTATATATCTATATATATATATATATAAAATTATATGTATATGTATATATATATATACATATATATATAATATATATATATAATTATATATATACAATTATATATATACATATATATATATATATACATATAATACACACACACAGACAAGTTCTATATTGGCAGCACCAAGAACATTTTCAAAGCTCATTGGTATAAACCCTAACTTATCTTCTTTACTAATGTTACTTACAGAAATCGTGCTTCACTTTCTAAATATTTCTGGATGTTGAAAGAAGAAAATAAAATCCCTTAAAGTTAAATGAAAAATTTATAAACTAGCTAGAACATATAAATCCTTATATGAACCTTGTTTTCTGTGTTTACAGGAGAAAATTCAGATAATTAGATTTTTAGATAGGGACGATTTACTAAATCAAAGATTCGAATTAACTGTCAATTGTGAACATATTACGCCTTTGACCCTACAATCTTGCTAAACTTTAAAATTTGACAATCACTTCTTTTATGTTGAATAACCTTTTGGTAAACATGTAAAACTTATATTTAGTAAGTTAGACTTTTTCGATGTAATATAGTTTGTACGTTATTTCTCTAACATTACTGGTAATATTTTATCTAGAGGTATATACGTTTGGCTGGCGTTTTAGCATTATCTATTGTTTTGCTTTATTAATACCCCATATAAAATCCTTTAGTTAACTGTTGTACTCCAGTGAGTATAATATAATTTATTATCTTATTATTTTATATGATCTATATACTTAAAAGTTTTGGTTACTTTATTTATTTAAATATTTTCATTTAATTTAATTTTATTTTATTTTGTTATTTTGTTAAATATTCTTTTTGCTTTTTTTTCTTCTTTTATTTCTTAAAGAGCGATATCATTTACACACTATAAAATAATTATTGATAATTACTTTGCTTCCTCAGTGAAAATGTCAGCCATTTGTCATCAACATTGTGTCAAAAATTCTGTTTCAAATATTCTATATGTATCCGTTGCAATTTTAAATCTGTGTTTCATGGCATCTTACTTAACACCCAAATAACGGTCAGTGACATCATCAACAACCGACACAGTGCAGGGGTTAAGGTTTCACAATCCACCGATCGATGAAGACTTCGAGAGCAGAAATATAGAGGTCATATCACAAGACGCAAATCACTCATCAGAAGTAAAAATCGGAAGGCCAGATGGCAATTTGCAAGAAAGTACAGGGATGAACGACAAAAGTTCTGGAAGAAAGTTTTATGGACTGATTAGACCAAGATTAATCTCTACTAAAGAGATGGAAATGCCAAAGTTTGGAGAAAGGAAGTATCTGCTTATGATTCAAAGCATACAAGCTCATCTGTGAAGACATAGAGGAGGCAATATCTTGCCTTGAGCTTGCATGGATGCTTCCGGGGCAGGTTTATTCATATTTATTGATGATGTAACTCATGATGGTAGCAGCAGAATGAATTCAGAAGTCTACAGAAACATTTTGTCTGCCAATTTACAGAGAAATGCATCAAAACTAATCGGGAGGAAGTTTATCATGCATCAGGAGAATGAGGCAAAACATACCACCAACACAACAAAGGATTTTATCAGTGAAAATAGTGGGCAGTTTTAGACTTGCAAAGTCAATCACAGGACCTTAACCCAACAAAGCATGCATTTCATCTCCAGAAGAGGAGACTGAAGGAAGAAATCCCCCAAAACAAACACAAATTGAAAGAGGCTCCATTAAAACTCTAGAAAAGCATCACAAATAAAGAATGCAAGTTTTTGATGCCAATGGGTCGCAGGCTTGATGCACTTATTTCAAGCAAAGGTTTATTCAAACAAATATTAAATCTTATTTACTTTAAGATTATATGTTCCTTTATTTTTGCTCGCCTAAAAATGATGGTGATCTGATACAAATGGTTGTATGTCCTAAACTGTTTAGCACATCTAAATTTAAATCCCAGAAAATAATATATTGAACTTCAGAACTTTTGACTCATATCATCTTTTGACCTTAAACCAAATGTTTTAAGTGAACAACAAAAACAAAGGAATTGGCCCAGTCGTTCAAATACTGTTGGAGGAGTCTCTCTCTCTTCTCTCTCTCTCTCTCTCTCTCTCTCTCTCTCTCTGTCCATATATATATATGTATGTATTAGATCAGGGCTACAGGAATACAAAGACAAGCTGAAAAGCAACTTGTCAGCGGTCAATTTACCACATAACACCCTTGAGCGCTTAGCCTTTGAGCGGGTAGAATGGAGATCAACGTGTTTTAGTGGACTCAGCAATTTTCAATCTGCTTGTCTGAATCATCTTCAAGACGCGAGAGAAAGATCTCAAAGGTCAGCCAATCTAACAGTGATCTCATCTCACAATCCTCACACTTACTCCATATGTGGCCTCCTTTGTAAATCACTAGCGGGTCTTGAATGACACTTAAGATTATCGCACAAACTTTCATAACTGAATCAATAAGCTGCCAGATCCTAATACGTCGAAACCGACGGGATAGTTCATTATTATTATTATTATTATATAAGGAATCAATCAAATCCGACATTATGTGAATGCTATACCATATAGTTACAGAAGAAACGTCTTGTTAGCAAAGTGGAATTACTGCGTTTAAACTACAAATTATATATATTTTATAATTGTTATAGAACGTCAGGCTATATGACGGTTCTATATAGGATATAGTTTCGATTCTTGTCGTAGGACATATTTTCTATGAACTTTCTCTGACTTTCAGGCCGCTAAATGTTGTTAATACTGTTTACTATAAACAGAGCATTTACTTAAATATTTGTGTCTATAAAAATAACGTATAAACGACAAAAGAAACCAAGAACATGAAAAATACACAATGACCAAAAAAAAGGAAAAACAAAAAACAAAAGTGAAATGAGAGACTCGTTGGCAATGACTCAAAGTACTCAATGCTTCTAATAGATAGACCAGGACAGAGCAGTAACATTATCCAACAAAACCGTACCAAGAGACTGGGTCCAAATCGTTCCTCAGATGACAAAGAACAGCAAATTTTCTCTCTCGCCATATATATATATATGAAGAAATATAGTCTTAAGATGTGATATATTATTTGGGATAAATTGCTCAATATCAGAGATAGAGCGTGTGTAAGTATAAAAGTGAACATAGAAGTCAACACTTAGAGGCGACAGTCTGTTTCATGCTAGATGCAATCGTCAGGCCTGATGATATATATATATATATATATATATATATATATATTTATTATTTCATTGAGTCTGATAGAAACCTCAACAGGAAATAGAGGAAGCACTGGACGGCCGTTTCGTCCTATAATTGGGACTCATCATATATATATATATATATATATATATATATATATATATATTTGCATTATTGGTATGTTGTTATATATATATATATATATATATATATATATATATATATATATATATATAATAATTTCTCTTTTGTTATAACACTTTACACATCCAAAAATCCCTAACCACAGAAATTTCCACTTAGCGGACCATATCTCTATAATATAGTATACTCTCTCTCTCTCTCTCTCTCTCTCTCTCTCTCTCTCCCAATCTATCATAGTAATCGCTGGGGCTATAAGAACAATTAAGTTATACAGGATGATTAACTAGCAACAGGTACAAGCGAAATCTAAAAATATCTACTCACACAGATGCAGAATCACGCGATCAAGTACGAAACGTTGATCGGAAAATAACGAAAGAATTTAGTTGGAATCCAAGTCTTAAGCGAGTAACATCTCTTTCTACTTGTTACCGTCAAACAAAAGGAGTCGCACAATGAAGATGAATTCCAATTAAACTCAACTCAATACACTATGCTGCATATATCAAATGCACGGGTTAGTTACTAAGCGGGATTATCATCTAAGCCAGGCATGTGTAACCTACTCAGTTGGACGCAGGTTATGACTTATACAATGCCGAATCTTCCTACCCGAACGATAAATTTTACATTTCTGAATATGTGAAGAAGAGAGTAAATGATCAACTCTTGGGCTAAAAACTCATAACAACGAAGAAAGAAGAATATGTCAAAAGATATCGTTACACGAGCGATACGTACTGAAGTGAAAGTAAAACGAACAAAAGAGAGAGAAAAGAGAAAAGAAGGAACCTTATTTTATTTCTGGTCAATGACTAAAGCTAAGTGCGCTTTGAATATTCATATTGGATATATAAACACATACATCTTTCCCCACAGAAATGGAAAGCAAATATCTTTTCGCCTACTGACTTGCTTTAATGATTTCATGTATTGTTTTGTTATAATTAAAACTTATTAAATTGTATATTGAGGTTTGTTGATCATTATTGTTACTTGTTTCTCATCATGCATGTATTTCACCTTCTAAGAGAATTTTGTGTAGCAGCAATTGTTTGAAAACTCTCTCTCCCTCTCTCTCTCTCTCTCTCTCTCTATATATATATATATATATATATATATATATATATATATATTTCTTTAGAATATATAGATAGATATGCATATATATATACATATTTATAATTTTATGTATGTATATATGCACATATGCACAAACTATTAAAGTATACATCAGAGACAGCGTATGTAAACATAAAAGTGAACATTGAAGTCAACACTCAGAGGCGACAGACGGTTTTATGCTAGACGCAATCATCACGCCTCATGATTGCATTTAGCATGAAACAGTCTGTCGCCTTTCAACAAAATTGACTTCAAGGCTCACTTATATATATATATATATATATATATATATGTGTGTGTGTGTGTGCTCTCTTTCTCTCTCTATATATAGAATATGTAGATATATATATATATGTGCATATTTTAAATTTTATGTCTGTATATATCCGTATATGTACAATAACAAAAAATGATCTCTCATAGATAGGAAAAAAATATATATATATATATATATATATATATATATATATATATATATATATATATATATATATCTCTTTTCTCTTATATTTATAATATATAAAAATGTATATATATGTGCATATTTTAAATTTTATGCATGTATATATCCGCATATGAAAAAATATATGCACAATAACATACACACACAGATATATATATATATATATATATATATATATATATATATATATATATATATATATATATATATATATATATATATAATGTAACCTGCCATTTATTTGATAATTGCTCTATTAAAGCACATATCACCAACCAACGCAATAAAATAAACACAAGAAATTCAATAAAACTTTATTAGTAACACAGATACCCTACCGGGTGTGGCATATATATTTACCCATTATTCGTTTTAAAATACAAAACGTTTTAGGCTTTGGTTAATGAAAGTTTGCAGGTTAGTTGTTATAATTATAGATAATATTTAACATGTATTTTCAATTCAAAATGGACTCTTTTTTATTTTCATCATAGCACTTAATCTCTTCTCAACTGAAGTGCATGTCTTCTTCTACCACATCATCATAAAAGCTTCTTTTAATTCTGACCTACTTAAGTATGTGATACGTGAAATATCGCATCCCAATATGGGCCATATTGCAAAGTTCATAGGATTCATGCCGGGGTTTGATAGAAGCCAAATTGAGGGTGCATAAAAATCCACAGAAATTGTCTGGACTGAAGACATCGGCATCTAAATGTGGCCGACAACCAAGGCAATAGATCTCTCTCCAGAATTTGTTGGTAAACTGTCATTTGCTTTCACTCATTTTTCAATGAACCCTAAAAAGCAATTTCGAACCATCAAAAGCAACTGCAGCCTAAACCATGATACTAATTGGTTTCTGTCGTTTGAAATGGGTTCTAATATTTTCGGCAATGCTTCCTGGCGAATTTGACCACAGCCTTCCCAATGAAAAACAAAACAAACAATGATTTTATCTGCTGCAAACTGCATCTTTAACATTTTCTTTCCTCTGCCAAACCATTTTTTGATGGGAGGCACTTGAGATAGCAACTGTAGTTCTTGAATCTTTCATCATTTTAGCCCTAAATCCACCTTTGCTAATCATCCGACCCAACTTCCTATCCACTTGTTTTGCCATCTTTCTTCCTCCCAGCTTTCTTTCTCTTCTCTTCACCCTCCTCCTGACGACTTCAATGGCTCTCCCCTGTAGGAACTGAACAGTTTCTTCCTGGAATTGAATTTAGTCATATTGTTTGTTACTCCTATTAAAAAAAAAGGAAAGGAAAAAAAAACAGTCCCCCCTCCCGTGGACCATTTAAAAATCAGTTCGCGCAGTGCATTGGTCCTTACAAACATCCAATCGGGTGCGCGAAAAACGTGGTCTATTTTCGTCCAATTTATTAAAAGAGTCAGAGTCTCTGCTAGCATTTGATTGCAGAGGGGGGAATCAGGGATTGATCTCCCCTGATTGGGTTTGGCTTGGTGATGGGGTGTATGATTTTGAAAGACCCGAAACTCCCCAATGAAGCAAGTCAATATACATCACTCATGACTCCCCCCGACGCCTATTTAAGAGCGTATATTTAAAAAAGAAAAAAAAGTTCCTCTTGAAACATTTCCACGTATTAAAAACTGTTTTCCTGCAAGCATTCAACTATTTTATTACATTTCTTCATACCAGTAATTTTCAATGCGACATTTTGATCACGTTTAGTTTAAGCCGCCATATTTAATTAAACCATAAACAATAAAAACAAAAGAATATTAGAAAGCCTTATGCAAAATTTGCGAAATTTTGTTTCAATTGATGTTTAAATAATAGTTCATTTTTTATATTTAAATAATGGCTAAATTTTTATACCGTGCCCGGTGTATCACATAAATTGTAAGAAAATGATTTTAAGGACTATATTAAAAGCATTATTCATAAAAAAACAAACAACCCGACATCAATAAAAAGAAATCAAATTCTAGAACAAACATGCTAAATATATTTCAATAAAAAAAATTACCGATGATACGAGCCATCATGTGAAGGCGTGAAAACGCGATATTTAAAAATGAAGAAACCGACATTGCCGAAAAAAAGTGTTTAATAATAGCTACCAATGGCCATAAGTACTCCGACAATGGACTATTCATATTTAAATATCTACGGTAAATAAATACTTAACAAAGAAATTTCGTTATTTTTTAACCAAAGTTATATAACTGAAAAATTATAGCCCAAATAAATAAATATATATATATCCAGATGAGAATGAATAGAGTATAATTGCAACTTTCGTAACATTTAATTTAAAAGAGGGTGCTCATTACAAAGAAGAGCAATATCAGGATATTACATCGACAAAACATGTCAAAATCGCTACACAATTGCAGTCGTGTTTCGATGCGTATCAAATGCATCTCATCAGGGGATTGTAAATTACTGGCGAGTGGAAGATTTATTAAAATTTAAAAGCAAAATACAGCCTTTTTTTAGGACAAAAGAAAAAGAAAGGCGGCTGGGTATAAGGTTTGCGGGGTCTTCTCAGATCAACCAATCAAATATGACCTACGTTAAATTTAAACTAAGTGAAGAAGCAAAAATTAAGAAGTTATTTTCCATAAATGGGTTATAATTCCCTTAGATTCTCACATGACAAAATCGCTACACAATTTTAGTCATGTTTCGATGCGAATCAACACAAATAATTTTACAATTACCCTAATTTTATAATTACCGTAATTTTACAATTACCCTAGTTTTACAATTACCTAATTTTTAATTACCTAATTTTTAATTACCCTAATTTTATAATTACCTAGTTTTAATTTACCCTAATTTTATAATTACCCTAATTTTACAATTACCCTAGTTTTACAATTACCCTAATTTTATAATTACCCTAATTTTATAATTACCCTAATTTTACAATTACCCTAGTTTTACAATTACCCTAATTTTATAATTACCCTAATTTTACAATTACCCTAGTTTTACAATTACCCTAATTTTATAATTACCCCAAATTTTATAATTACCCAAATTTTATAATTACCCTAGGTATAGGTGTGCTATATTTATGGGATAAAGTGTTCCACAACAGGGATAGAGCGTATGTAGATATAAATGTAAAAGTGAATACTGAAGTCAACACTCAGAGGCGACAGGCTGTTTCATGCTAGACACAATCGTCAGGACGCCTGATGACTGCGTCTAGCATGAAACAGCCTGTCGCCTCTGAGTGTTGACTTCAATGTTATATATATATGCATATATATATATATATATATATATATATATATATATATATATATATATATATATATATATATGGAAGGTTAGATGTACATGTACGCACTTACAGACATAGCTCGATAGACAGATTATGAAAAATACTCGCGTATCATGCGAATTTTGAAGGTAATTTTAATATAAAATACACGAGATATAAAATTAGCGTATGTCCTGCTGGCCCTGTCTACGCCGTTCACCAAACACTATATCCATTTACTGTAGTCAAATACTTAAATTTAAGTCTTAAGATTTTTTTTTTTAGTTTACTGCCTGTTACAATTATTATTGTGGGTTGAATATTTATTCAAATATGAAAAGTGTCACAATAGCAGTATTGGCTGCTATCAACATTTTTAGTCTCACAGAAGAAGTGTTTGACAAAAGATTGCATTTATAACAATCAATATAAACGTGACTAATCATATGAAAGTACCAAGCGCTTGACGAACGACCACAAAGGTACAACCCAACGAGGAGGTAGAAAAGTCTGGTGGGGTTGACCCGATCTGGAGTAACTGTTATCTGCGCGAAATGTAGAATCGGCGTGTCGATTTTTAAAGAAGTCATTACAATTCACAGATTATAAAGAAAAGGAATCTGTGGAGAGATATGTTGGCTGGAAATGAAAGAAAACATATTTTCTAGGAAGAGATTTAAATAATAGACAGAGAACCCTGCTGGAGAATTGAAAATTTGATAGAAGCGGCAGATATTATTCCATTGGTGTAAAGCTTATGTAGATTTCAATACATTGTCATTTTCTTTGCTCAGTAGAGGAATTGGAGAAACTCTCTATATAATATGGAGTCCCTGATGTTACTTGTTTGTTTAGAATGCTATAGTCTATGGTTATTGATTATAAGCCAAGTTAATCGGTATATTGACCACTATTCTTTTCTATTCGCCATTATTTATGAAAAGAAAAATAGTTGCTTTTCATTCAATTGTATATTTGAAGTAGGTTGCCCAACACATCGGTTGGACACAGTGATAATAACAAAGCCAACGAAAACAATGACTAATTCGAACAACTGACGGGATGTTGTAACTATGGCCATGTAAATCTGATATGCGTCTTTATTACCGTGAAGCTATGCTCTGATTCGTACATGAAACGATTGGGCTTTTCTCTTTGATACAAACAATCGCCATCATCCTAAATTTTCCCAAAACTTTCTCGACATATGTTTTCATCTACTGCATCCATAAGTTTCAGCAATTCGTGACTTAGTTTCTGCTGCACAGAAAGACTAATCAGTTGACAGTGCATTTCATATTCGACAATGATTTTCACAAGTGAAATACAATTACCAATTTTCCACAAAACAATTTTTAAAATGCATGCACGAACAAGCGGTGAAAAACCTACTAAAAATCACCGACACTTCTGAGATTTCGCCTGCATCAATGAAAAAGATAAAGTTGGATATTTTTAAATTAACCTAATAAATGACGCCAAATATGCAAATTAAAAGTAAAAGAAAAAGAAGGCAAAGAAAACCACTCCACTATAGATTTTCTCCGCTGGGAAGAAAGTCAAATAATAGAGAGAACACTGCCGGAGAGTGAGAAACTTGAAAGAAGCGGCAGGTATTATCCTTTTATCCAAATAGTTTTAAAATGTGAAAGCTATCAATTGCAGGTAAACAGGAGCAGGAAACGAGAAATCACACCATTTTCTTCCCCAACTAATAATGGCAATTCACACATAATAAACAAAAGGCATCTATGGAGCCATGATCGACTATGGTTTGAAAAGATACGACATTGAAGAGATATGACATTGAAGAGATATGGCATTGAAGAAGCATGTCACTGAAGAGATATGGCATTGAAGAGATATGACATTGAAGAGACATGACATTGAACAAACATGGCATTAAAGAGATATGACATTGAAGAGACATGTCACTGAAGAGATATGGCATTGACGAGATATGACATTGAAGAGACATGACATTGAAGAAACATGGCATTAAAGAGATATGACATTGAAGAGATATGTCACTGAAGAGATATGGCATTGAAGAGATATGACATTGAATAGATATGACATTGAAGTGACATGTCACTGAAGAGATATGGCATTGAAGAGATATGACATTGAAGTGACATGGCATTGAAGAGATATGACATTGAAGAAACATGGCATTAAAGAGATATGACATTGAAGAGACATGTCACTGAAGAGATATGGCATTGAAGAGATATGACATTGAAGAGACATGACATTGAAGAAACATGGCATTAAAGAGATATGACATTGAAGAGATATGTCACTGAAGTGATATGGCATTGAAGAGATATGACATTGAATAGATATGACATTGAAGTGACATGTCACTGAAGAGATATGGCATTGACGAGATATGACATTGAAGAGACATGACATTGAAGAAACATGGCATTAAAGAGATATGACATTGAAGAGACATGTCACTGAAGAGATATGGCATTGAAGAGATATGACATTGAATAGATATGACATTGAAGTGACATGTCACTGAAGAGATATGACATTGAAGAGATATGACATTGAAGAGACATATTATTTAAAAATTCTTGATAAAGAAATAAATTTTCAGTTATAGATATTAGTTTTATGGCTTCCTCCTTTCATTCCTTTAACCTCCATTTGCTAGAGAAGGTTGTAATGAATCGTTGTCAGCGTGGAAAATACACTTGAAATTATTCGTAACCGATTGATACTTTAACAAAAGAATATTGGGAATTTGAATTTTAAGATCTGTCTTCAACTACTGACTCGGCAAACTGCTCACAACAAACCTTACGCGACTGCTGGCGATATCGAAATATCTTAACCTCATTGGCGGACCTAAATTCGAAGGGGGGAAGACCGCTCAGCGTGACAAGTTCAAGGGCGCAGAATTGTTATAAAAATGTTGCTTTCTTTGAACGCACTTTGCCTATGAGTAAGAATTAAAACTTTAATCGAGGACTAGAGGAATTTATAAACTTAACGTCAACACATAAACGCATACACACTTAAACATGCACACACACACGCACAAACGAAAACAATGATATAATTAAGTGTATATTGCTACATATGAGAGTGGTTCAATAAAACCTCGTCTTGGGTATGACGATAAACTACATCTGGCAGCAAGGACTCTGATCGGAAGATTGGAGCTTTTTAGGAGCGAGGAACCACCTCTTAATTGCTGTTGTTCCCAGGTCCACCTGGACTAAGGTGGTAGCACCTGTTAGGGTCCCAGCTATGGTAAAATAGTTGGCCCCAAAACTGGTGTCCAAACACTATGAAAATATAAAAATACATTTTATAGTAAAAATACAAACAATACATTTTTATAATAACAAACTTACCCTCTGTACATTTTTTGTAAATTATCATCAATACATTTTTGTAAAGAAAAAATATTACCAGCAATACATATAAAAAAAAGTATTACTAGCGATGCATTTTTGAAAAAAAAATATTACTAGCGATGCATTTTTGAAAAAAAGAATAAATATTACCAGCGACACATTTAGAAAAAAATATATTACCAGCGATACATTTTTGTAAAAGAAATTGCTAATGCTGCCACGAAAATTAAATTTCGGCATTAAATGACTCATAAGGATGTTGATCTGCCGCTAAACAAACGAACTCAAAATCCTCTTCTTAGGCAGTTTTATATTGTCATCAAGCGGTCACCCATCTAGGTACAAACCAGATTAGATGTTGCTTAACATTTCTGTAAAAGAAATTACTAATGCTTCCAAGAAAATTAAATTTCGGCATTAAATGCCCATAAGGATGTTGATATGCCGCTAAACAGTAAGTCCGTAACTTCATACACAGATATGAGGAGATACTGAAAAGTTCTCGGTACGAGCGACTTCCCAAATTTTTACAAAATAACGAAATATCAGATTTTTTTATTCCCTTCTTGATTGAATCGAGAATTTTTCAGTACCAATTTATATTAGATGAATTTTGATCTGAAATTTCTATTATATAATGTTCGAGTTAAGTTATTAACAAGCACTAATGAATGAAGTGCATTGACAAGGAAGAGGGTTATGCCGAAGAGTAAATATATATTTTAAAAATATATATTTGGTCATCATTAAGCTAAAGACTTATTAAATCCCTCCGTATTTATTAACTTAGGTAAATCAGTATATTCATCGTCTGATACGGAGTCAGTAGCTGAATTTTTAAAGGAAATTTTCGCTGTATAATGTTCAATCTACGGGCTCTATAGAGAAGGGTTGGATTAAGTGCATTGTCAAGGAAGGATATTAAGTAGAAAAATAAATAATTTATTATGTAAAATAACTGCTTTTTTCATCGTGAGGCGACGACTTTATTGATGTCCCTAAAGAAAGCTCTGGCAAACGTAATTACCCTTATTATAGAAAAGAAGAAATTTGCTTTGATCATGGCTTCACCAGAGGATACAGAAGGTAAAAAGATAAATATATATTTAAAAATCAATACGAAGCAAAAATTAGGAGAAAGAAGATGAAGGCAGATTCTGATGGTATCATTGTGCAATTAGAAATAGTTTTCTGTTTTTCTGTTAGTGTTAGACATATGCAGACGTTTGATAAAAAATGTTTTTTCCCCACCAATCACTAATTACTTTTATTGGCAATAACTCGTTACTGACCAATCGAAAATAAAAAGATAATGACAGTTTCACATTCTCTCCCAGGGGACTTTTTTGTTCTTTTTTCTAATCCTGTTTATATTATATATATATATATATATATATATATATATATATATATATATATAAAGTCATCCACAGACAGACTGTTTCGCTGTTTCACAGCTCTTCAGTGTGACTAGACATCCGGTTGCCTCTATCTAGGATCGAAACCCGACTGAATTGGTGTCAGTCATATATATATTCATATATATATATATATATATATATATATATATATATATATATATATATATATATATATATATGCACGACTCAGAGTTTCATACAACTTAATAGCCCTGTTATATTACATCGAGCACTATTTTATTAACACCAACCCTCAATGTGCGATATCTTATAATTATATATAACTTTGGTTAAAGACCAATAAAAATTCTTATGGATTTAATAATAAAAATATAAACCCCCATCAATCCCGACTACATTGTATTGTCGGGTTTATTTATCCGACAATACTCAACAAATTAATAGAAGTCTGTACCCCAAAAGTAATATTTATTT
>CAHIKZ030001355.1:295000-322500 GCA_903632075.3 Acanthosepion pharaonis
TAATTATTTATAACTATTTATACTGGGACTCATGCATGCAATTACAAGTAATCCATAATAATATTTTAAATTTTGAAATCATATTTATTTTTGGCATATACATTTTTTAAAACTGTTTCTAAATCTTTGATTCACCTCACCTGCTATCCTCTCCCAAGGCACCTATGAGGAGCTTTGCACCTTTTGGGAACCATTGGTTTAAAATATTTACAGAGTGAACACTTTTATTATTCAAAAAGATATCACTATAGTTCAGTTAAATCTTAAAACACTCGACTGTAGTTTGAGTGATTCTGTTTATCAACGTAAAAGAATCTTTCAAGGTCTTTATATACGTTGTCAATATTTTAATCGAAAAGCGTTAAACACGCTTTTATAAGCACAAATAAACTGTCCGATTACAATTGGGAAGTATTAGAAATGTGTTTGTGTTGAAACACCTGCACGAACAAGACCTAAACATATGTGATTAAATAAAGAGCGGAATTATCAAATCTTGTGTTTATATACAAATTTAAATATGAATGCAAGTAAAAAAACTGTTAATTCTGTACAGCATTTAATCGTGTTCTTTCTCCAATATTGCATTAGTAACGTTTAGTTACGGATAAACTATGTGGTCAGTTTAGTGAGAATAAATATGGCGTCAGTAGATTGAGATGGCGATTTGAACACGACTAATGCTTTGATTTACACATAAAGAGCTTTGGTTTGGCTATTTCTGTCCCGGCTTTCTGTCCGAAGAAACGATTCCACACTCACAAAGATGGCAAGAACATATTCAAATGAAATTAAAAAGCAATCAATTTCGGAAAATAAATCTGTGGGCACGTTTCGTGACAGCATATAAAACAAAAAGAAAAAGCAAATATAAAATGATATCCTAAAAAGTATATATCTCATAGGAATTCCATTTTCTATACTAAGTATGGCACAAGATTAACAAAAAATGAGGAGAGATGTTCTGCAAATTTTCCAATATCAACGTAGAATATTAGAATTCGAGAAAGAAGCATTTATCTATCGCTGAACATAATAAAAAAGTCTGCTTACAAAACCATACAAAAACGACTAATATTTACTTATCCACGAACCAAGTAAGTGTTTATATTTTCAAATATTAAACGAACAACTGATTTCGGCATTAAATAACCTAAAAACGTTTGACATTAACCAATCAAAACCAAATAAATAAAGACTTGGACGTTGTACGCCCCGGCCTTCTTCAAGTCATTCGAATTTTGATCCGAACCCTTTTATTTCGTCCACAGAAATAAAATGATTTTTAAGAAAATTTAAAAACAAAGTGTTACCTCTTTTCCGATGGTTAAAGTGGGGGGGGGCATAAGGTCAGGATTAAAAATAGACTTGTGTTCCCCACCTGTAACTTTCGGAAAAGATCTAACTTTTTTTTTTCATTTTTTTAAAAATCATTTAACCACCAGTTACCCTTGCCTGAAGAAGTACGATCATAGTATTGAAACATGAAAGCTTTTGTGTAACGATTTTAAAATCTTTTTTATTATAATCTCTTATAATAAAAATATAATAATAATATATTGCTCTACTTTGTATTGAGCACATTTTTAAAAGTAAATGCTACGAACAGTGGAATTTTCTTCCATCTGTTCTGTCTCTCATTCATATATATATATATATATATATATATATATATATATATATATATATATATTAAGATATTTTTATGTTTATACATTCTTTTTATAGATACAAATATTTAAGTAAATGCTCTGTTTATAATAAACAGTATTAAACAACATTTACCGGCCTGAATGTCCGAGAAATTTTCAGGCCGGTAAATGTTGTTTAATACTGTTTATTATAAACAGAGCATTTACTTAAATATTTGTATCTCTAAAAAGAATGTATAAACGATAAATATGTCTTAAAATAATTGTCGGATTTTGTCCATTTCATAATGTGTGACGTCATATATATATATATATATATATATATATATATATATATATATACGCACGTGCGTATGTATGTGTGTGTTTATAACAAGTATAACAAAACTGAAATATAACCAAACAAAACTGAAATACTTATTTATAATTATACGTCTATTAACCTTATCCTGTCAGCAACGTTAGCAATCATTTCTGACCGCTAAGAACTCCTTGTAGTTAATATATGACTGGCATCGTCAAAATATGCTGTTTCATTGTGAGAATGAACGCAAGTTTTGATGAATTGCTCCTAGCTACGATATTGCATAAATAAGATTGAAGATATAAGATGTTTTTTATTTTTTTTTTTTTTTTTTGGTTCGTAAAACACTGGTTAGAATGTTTTAGGCTATTCTCCAAAACCGAACACACTTTTCGCTAGGGTAGTAGGGTTATACATTTGAGCCACGATTCTTATTTAAGCGACACATTTAAAATGATTTCTTTTACAATAGATAAACATTTCTTCATCACGCTGCTGCATCCAGTATTTTTCCTTGTGTTTTTCCTTTCTAGCAATACTAACCGCTGCCTAAATGAGAAACGTTTTCCAAGAAGGGATGTCGTCTGTATGCCCTGTTTTGAAGAATGCGGGTGAGCAGTCATCTCTGTCTCGATATCGCCCCAACAGTTTCCTTAGTATCAGAAGCAAATTCTTTGTATATGATCAACAATATCATCGATCAACTCAACAGAAACAAACACATGAGCGACAAACAGTATGGATTTCCTTCGTCTGGTCCACTGCTGATGTTTTAACTCTCATTACAAACAAAATCATCAAAGCACTGGATAATAAACTCATCACGAGAACGATCGCTTGAGATATTACAAAGGTTTTTGACAATGTGTGGTATAGTGGGTGGCAACACAAATTCTCTAGCTATGGCATCGCTGATAGAGTCTTGGCAATTGTGAAGTCCTTCCTGTCAGGTAGGTCACTGAAATTCGTCCTTATTGGCTAATCTTCTGAATCCTCTGTTCTATCCTCTTTCTTCATAACAATCTGCCCCCGAATATATATCTATGCAGATACCTCCCCAATTCTATATGGTCAGGGCCTAACAGCTGAACTTTCTTCTGGTCTAGGTCTAACAACTCAATGGGGAACAGCTTGCACCATTCTGTGCTTCTAAAATCAAGCTATTAATGTTCTGTCGCCACCGAGCAGACCCTGAATTGTCTCCAGTCATAAAAAACGGTGGGATGCTTTTAATGAGGCTCGTTGGCGGGACCGCGTACTGGGAATCAAGTTCACACCAGATCTCAAGTGGAACTCATGTATACGATCCATCTTTATAGATGAGGTAAAAATGGCCGAATCCTTGTGTCACTCCAGAAAATGGCTAATTCTGCCTGCAATGCTTTACCTTTTGAAGAAAAGTCTGTTAACAAAAAATGGTGTATTGTTGCCATATCTGTCCTGGAGGTGCCCAAATCTCACTTTCATGCCTTAACAGTGTTCAAATCGGTGATTTTCCACCCGACAGTCCGTTTTCTCTCACAGACGAAATGCCACAAGCATCTAGCTATTCTATCGATATTTCTATGGAAAATACACTGCCAAGCTACATTACTTAGTACTACCAGTGCTGACCTTCCCAGCTCAGATCCATCAAGCCACGTAGACACAATTGAATCATTCTCTTTGTATACCATTAGTAAAGAGGAAGTTCTACTCTGAGTGTTTTTCTTCCTGAGAAGCTGCATACTTTCCCTAATCACTACAATCTTAAAATCTTCAAGTCTACGACCAACCGTTATCTATGCTATTTATCCTCATAATCTACACTAACTTCCTCTTCTTACATCTATACATCAACCTCATTCATTAACTCTCTGTACCTTGAGTGTCTCTTGGGTCTTCTATTGGATGAACATTTAATTAAAAAAAAAACATTTACCAAAACAGAATGGAAAGGAATCAACCATGTAAGAATCTGGCAATGCAATTACGATGCTCAACACATTACAACAAATATTGAATTTATGTAAATTAACTGGGATATAATAATATTCGTGCAGCATCTGATGAAAACAAATTTACTATTTGCCGATTGATAGATGAGTTCACTTAGACCTGGATGACATTTTATATCTACAAAATCCCACATACTCTATTCGCAGTTATAGATATTTTGAGCAATTTGATAGCTACAATAATACCTTAAAATTACTACTCGTATATGATAACTAAAATCATCGATAACACACACACGCACATATACATATATATATATATATATATATATATATATATATATATATATATACAGTACGAGGCAAAAAATGGACGATTTTTGTATTTTTACCAAGTCAAGTGAGTAATAGAATTCGTTTATTAATACAGTTATATATATATATATATATGTATGTGTGTGTGTGTGTGTGTGTGTGTGTGTGTGTACATTATACAAGTTAAAAATGATTTAGTATTTTTTTGGGTAAACTTTTCCTTTAATAATGGCCTTAATTGTTCGTGGCATGTTACAGACTAAATTCTTACTAATATTTACTTGTACATTTCCATCATAGAAAATACATGCTTGCATAATTCAGAAATCCAATAATTGATATTTACTTTAATAGAAATGTTACAAGAAATATTAAATAACAATTTTCCCGGAGTATGTGGCGCATGCATAGAAACCCTTAGAAATAGCTTAAAATAATGCATTTCCTTCGTATAAAACGTATGTTCTACAATAATCAGATCTACACTAATTGATATGAAATTAAGAAAAACCATTTACGCTATTTACATTGTTCAGACCATTGTCCTCATCTTTATTGTCATATTCACGACGTTTCGACCGTTGTACGCTACGGCCTTCTTCGGGTGATTTTCGTTGAAATTTCGAACCGAAGCCTTTATTTCGTCTCCCGTGGTAGACTGCTCTAGTTCCACGTATCTTGACTTTTCTGGATATCTCAGACGACAAAGATGAGGACAACAGACTGAGCAATGTAAATAGTTCCAATATCTCATCTCAGAAATCTAGACAGATTAGAAAAATCATAAAAAATATTAGCTGCATTTATGTCTCATAATAAACACAAATTCATTACGATTCAAGAAGCCATCGTTTCATATCGCAATATGATTTGGTTTATTTGTTTTGTTTTACGGCATATCAACACCTCAATGGATTATTTAATGCTGACAGGATTTTTATTGCTCGTAATTTCTTCTTTTTTTTTTTTTTTTTTTTTTGAAAATATATTGTTGGCCATATTTTTTCAAAAATGTCTTGCTGGTAATATTTTTCCTTTTCAAAAATGTACTGCTGTTAATATTGTACTGCTGGTAATCATTTTTGCAAAAATGTATTGCTGTTATTAAAACCTATTTTTATACTTTCATAGTGTTTTGACCCCAGTTTAGGGGGTTAACTATTTGCCCATAGCTGAGACCCTGACAGGTGCTACCACCCCGGGTAAGGTTGGACCTGGGAACACCATCAATTAAGAGATGTTTCCATGCTCCTCAAAACCTCCAGATCAAATGCCTTGCTCTCGGATGTAGTTTATCGTCTTACCCAGGACGGTCGCAATATGAGAACAAGTAAAAATTAAAAGATTGCAAAGATAATCTGCAGCAGTTCTGAGATGGATAAAATTATGAAAATTATTCTGGATGAATGGAATTATGAAATTGTCTGAAAAATGACTAAAATAATAAAACAAAATGGTAAAAACGTTGTTCGATAAAAATGAATGTAGAAAATTCAAAAGTTAATTTTGTTTATTTTTACTCAATAAACAGAACAATATATCACCCATAATTCACTTACATTTCGGACATCCTTTCCAAAAGTCATGAATCCACTCATCCCTGTTCTCTTTCAAAGTTAGATATCTGGATATAAATATCTTGTGTCTATCATAACTCAAGGCCTTTTAGTAAAAAAAAAAATGATTGATTAGTTTTACCATCTTCCTATAACTAATATAGAATTTCCAAGCCATGACAACAATAAGAATTCAACAACCTAATTTCAACCTTGACAGAAACCAATCACATGCGCGCACACACACACACACACATAAGCACACAGGGAAATATTAAACGGGCCGTTTCTTTTCATTCAGTGATCATTTTGTTCTAATCGTCCGCTTACGATGTCAGCCGCCATCATTTCTCTGTTAAACCAAAGTAATTCTGTACCGGTTGACCCAGAGATTAAACTCACGGCTTCCTGGAAACAAGAACACTCAAGCAATATCACTACGTAGTTCTAAATGTAAGGAGTGTTCTTTTCTTTTGAGAAACTTTTAAATAATATTCGACTGTCGACTAATTGGACCTTTCGTGTACGGTATGATTGCAGAGTTTCATTTGTTTGTCTTTTACCTATATTGCGACTTTCGTCTATTATTTTAACTTCGTCTCATAAGGTTTAGTGTGCATTTTTACAGTAAGGTTCACCCTATACAAGGCCCAAGGGCCACTCGAGGTAGAGGGCTACGTTAACTGGTAGGAGAAGAGGAATTCTCTTCGTCCTACTTGCTTCCTTGATAACTATAATCTTAACAAATTTAAATGTAATGTCAATCGACATCTTCTGATGTCTTGATCTTGATCCCCGTTCTTTTTTCCATCCATTCCTCAATCCTCCCCCTCCCCTTCTTCATCTTCCTTTCAGTCTCTATAATCCCTTACCTACTAGTGGTGCTACTGTCTTGCTTGGGGTGAAATGCTTAGAAAAAAAGATTTATTTTTGCCATCCTTCTCATTTTCAGTTCTGTCATGCCTTTATACAAACATGTTACGCAAGTTACTCGTTATCTTCCTCTGTCCCTGTTGTTTTCAACATGTTCTGTGAGTGTTGAATTCTCCAAGTCGTCTTTCCTCGTTATGTATCCTAGAAGTTTCAACTGTCTCTTTTTTATTCGATTTTTTCTTCGTTTCCATTTTCCTTACAACTTCTCACGTGCTCTGTTCATTGTTTTTTTGGTTTGGCTTGCTTTTTGTTTTACGGCATATCAACACCTCAATGGGTTATTTAATGCCGACAAAATTTTTATTGCCGGTAATATATTTTTCTTCAAAAATCTATTTCTGGAAATATTTTTCCTTGAAGAAATCTATAGCTGGTCATTTTTTTTTTTCAAAGAACAGGTTAAGATTGTAGTGCACGGGGAAACATCCTCTTGGGAGTCAGTTCCACAGAGCAGTGGTCCACGGGAAGAAAGTGTTTAATTAGAATTTACTTCACGCCAATGGAATACGGAGGGAATGTAGTTGGTATGATGCTATGAAAATGGAAGATTAGGCGCCTAGCAGAACCAAGAAATGTCGTTCGTTCGAGTACTTTCCATGATAGTAACGATAGAGCAGTAGGTTGCTTACCACATCCCCCGCCTGTGAGAGAAAGGTTAGAGGGTGTAAAATAATTCTTCTCGGAGACGCTTTTAAACCCTAGTAAAACTGGAAAGTGAGGACCGGGCAACTCAATTGTGGCAGCAATATTCTAGTTCTGGCCTGGCTTTTATAAAGGTAGAGGATAGCATGTGGAGTCAGGTACTTACTGGAGCGGTACAGGAAGCCGATCATTTTACCTGCATCATTAGCAATGGATTTTAATTAAGATTTCCACTTGAGGTCGGGTGTGAGTTTGAGGGTCCTATATCCTCATGGGGGGGGCATCCTTTAATCATGACTGGTGGTAGTTCGGGGTCTGATCGGCGGTGATAGAATGTAACATTGCATATAACCTCACAGATTTTCCCCACTGGAAATTTAATACTAGATCAGAAGTGAAGTCACCTGCCAATCTCTGATCGTCAAGTGTTTTAAAGGTGCGACTATATATCGTTATATCATTGACATAGGTGTTTACAAATGATCTGAGTATATTCTTAGGAAGATCATTTATGTAAATCAGAAAGAGGGGATATTCGCCTTCCTTATATATTCAGCTAATCCGGATCTCACTGCCGAATATAGTGTTAAGACAGTCCTGAGACCTTATTTGAGACCGAAAGAGAGCATAAAATCTCTTTTTGTCCTATATCCTTCAAACAGTTTTTCACCGACTGGCCAGCTTTTGTCTCACGACATGGTTCAGTTCTAGTTTACCGTGGTGTGAACAAAACTGGGAAAGGCCCGATGTACGTTCACCAAAGAAACTGAAAGTGAATGGGAAATCCCGAACACTGCCGTTGTTGGACACCTGCTGGTTCTGATAAACAGGATTCTTTATTCCTTGATTCCCTTGGTACTGTCCGGGGGTAAATAAGCGATATTTTGGACATCTTCGCTGTTATTTCTCTTATATCATGACAGACTAGCAGACGAGATCATATCATCGGCCAACGAGAATTCCAATTTAACATCTCTTTTTACTCTAAACATAACCCGACCTTCATTTCTTTCTTTGACTCTGAGCGACACGTTATCAAGAATCTGGCTTGTCTATGTAAGGCTATAATGGAATTCTCTACCTTCCAACCGAGTGTCATTTGATCCTGAATGTTTTTATTTATACATTTTATTTCCTTTTCGGCGCTTCTGGATTGTGGGTGGTTACTTTGAAAAGCTCGAATTTCGATTTTATGAAGACCGAGATGGTTGTCCGAAACCTGTCCGTCGCTCATTTACATTTAAGTTAACTCGCCTTCTGGGTATAACGATAAACTACATCCGGCAGCAAGGCCTCTGATTGGAAGATTTTGAGGAATGTGGGACTACCTCTTCATTGCTGTTGATCCCAGGTACTACTAACGTTGATCCGAGGTGGAAGTACCTGATAGGGTCCCAGCAAATAGTGAGCCTGCAACCTGGAACCAAAGCACTATGAAAGTATAAAAATATATTTTTTTAGAATAAATACCAGCAATACATTTTCATAGTAACAAGAATTACCAACAAAACGAAGATAAAAATTTACGGACAATACAATTTAGAAAAAAAATATCAAAGCTCCCAAGAAATTTCAATTTCAACATTAAATGGCCCATAAGGATGTTGATATGACGTTAAACAAACCAAAGCAATCTACTTGACTCGGGAGAGAAACCATTATGTCCCACCTAAACTAATTAGAAAAAAACCTTTTCTAGTTCTTTCGACCTCGATGAGTCGGTTGATAAGAAAACCTTGTCGAGTTTTCTATATACACACTTTATCATAGACCCACTGTCTCTTTCCCTCGAGTATGCTTAGTGGTTCGTGTAGGTGTCTAAATCTCACTGACACAAGTTCGAGCGCATGTAAAAGCAGGATTTTGAATGCTGATTTTACAAGCGATGCTTAGTTGAAATGCAACCTTCTCACCCTCTCCTACCATGTGGGTGAGGAGCAGACAAATCTATGCCTCGCAAATATCTATACCACTGCCGACCAATGGTTAGTGATATTTTCCGTCTCCAGGGAATCTTATTTTGTCGTCGCTAACAATAACCATGTTTAATTTACATCTTTGTTGGTCTTCCTTCTTGGGAGCACACAAAACATACGATGGTATACCACAATCGATCACGAGACAATCCCCAGACAAGGGACGTTTCAACATGAGCGCATTCGAAGAAGAAAAGACAAATCATAAATTCGTCATTTTCAATTAGGATCAATTAAGACGAAAGACGCAAGAGGATGCAAGAAGTTCTGCTCTATTCCCGGGTTTGGGTTGCCATTGTGATAAGGTTGCAGTTCTTTAAAACAATAAGTATAGAAAAGAAAAGATATTGGTTTATAGAAAAAGGCTCCTAACGGAGTCCACTCGATAATATTTTGTTGTAAGAACTTTTTGCGATCATCGTCTTTCGTTGTATCTCGCCTGAGACTATCCGCGAAAGAACAAGGGACATAATTCAAATCCTTCAAGTACTTCGTCAATGGGAAAGATCATATAAACACTGATATTGATAAAGATTAAACGAACTGGGAGATGACAGAATAAGAATGCTTATTATATTTAGAAAGCCAAAAAGAGTTTCAATGGACTCAGGAGGAGAAAGGATATGAAGGCGCCAATACAGTAGTTATGAATGATTGATTGATATGTTTTTTACGGCTTATCAACACTTAGCAGGTTATTTAAAGACAGAAAATAAATTTAGATTTTAAGTTTTTTTGTTTTTTTAGATAATATTGGTTTAGTGATACAAGTGTTACTAATTAACCCATATCTGGGGAAATGGGTGGATCCATACCTTATCAGAATTTGATAAACAAACAAGAGATTGTAATGTGAATATAAAGAGGTGGATCACTTCAATATAACAATTCGTATATAAACTGATCCCTCACTTTGTGGCCAAGGTAGTTTCTATATATTTAAATTCCAATTTATGTCCAGTGGAGTCATACACACATTTCATTAAGATGTTGTTTCTTACTGTTATTTTCACGTGTGGATCAGTAGAAAAGGCATGAGTCGGTATTTTCCTGGATTCTGTTCGACTGCTTGTTGTATATTCCTTGATACAACGCAACGGGAGAGTTAAAGCTATCCTACTGATAAAACCCCCTTTGTGTGTGTGTGTGTGTGTGTGTGTGTGTGTGTGTGTGTGTGTTCCTGTATGAATCAAAAAGAACTTCTTTATATATATAAGTCTATACATACTTCTGGCTACAAAGAGTTATCATCTCTGGCACGTCAAAGTGCACCACAGCTAAGATATTTCCAGAACATGGCTCAATCAAATACAGTAGAAAATTGATGCGGACTCATCTGAGTATCACTGCATCAGAGCTGTTTCGACTGCAAACCAATATCATTTCTCATCTTCAGTATGCTTGCCCGTTTCCAAGCATGTCAGTCTCTGTTGGTCGACTTGTGTTTCTTCAGCACCCACAGGGCCACGTCCTGTTTAATATGGTAACGCTACTGAGAAAGTATCTGTTTCTCTTCAAGTATGTGCCTCGTCAGCGCCACATACGATTTTAAATTCAGAAAGGTCCTTCTATTAGACTGGTTGCCAACCACGGCTAAAGAGTCCACTATATCCCGCTATTTAATAGATGATGGAGACAAGAGTTCGAAGCTTTCCCATGATTATTTATGTAAAAAATAATGCTACAATTCCGATCTGAATTCGAACTCGGCTCACCGATTTCTCGTTCCGAGTCTGCACATCTTCCGGTAACACATCCTCCGGTAACACATCTACCGGTAACACGTCCCCGGCATCACATCCTGTGGTAACACATCCCTGGCAACATCTCCCCGGTAACATATCTTCCGCTAACATATCCTCTGGTAACACGTCCCCGGTAACATATCCTCCGGTAACACATGGCGTTAGTTCAATACCCAACTCTTATACCGGTAACAGAATTCTCGCACCATTAACGGCTATACTTCCAGTTTGGTTCGTACAACTTAAATCTTTGCACCCAAAACTCTAGGCTTACAGTCACATCTCATTGAAATACAGGTTCCCGCACGATCACTGAAGTTAAACAACGTTCAGCCTGGTCAGTGCCTAGATGGGTGACCGATTGAGAATGCCAGTCGCTGTAATTTCGGATGTGTGGTTGGTGTAATGGATAATAGGAGAGCTGAATTCCAATTGGGATCTTTGTAAATACTCTTGGGAAAGGTACGAATCTACCTCTTCCCCTCCAGCTATGGGTTAATTAGTAAGACTTGTATCACTAAACTAATATTATCTCCGCCAAAAAGTCCTTACAATAAAAAAAAATTGGCTTTAAATAGCCTGTGAAGAGTTGATAAACCATAAAAAAAATGAATGAACGCAAAAAAAATTATTTGATCAATTTTCTTCATTCTTTCTTCGTTTTTCCTTCTTTTGTTCGTATGCTTTTCATTTCTTCTTGTTTCATTCGCCTTCGTTTATTTGATTTTTTTTCTTCCTTCTTGAGACTTTCTTCTTTCACTTTCCTTCATTCTTTTTCATTCCTTATTTCCTTCGCCTTCTTTCATTATTTCTTCCACCTTTCTCTTTTTTCTTTCTTTCTTTTACTTTCCTTCTTTCTTTCTTTTTCATCTTTCAAAATTTGCTTCTTTCCCTCTTTCTCTTTCCTTTCCTTCACAAAGCTAAATGAAAACAGAATTTTACATCATAAGCTATTTTCATTATTACTTAACGAAAAAAAAAACGAAGAACTAACCTTGTATTCTTTATTGGAAACAATCTCCTGTCCATCTTCGATTTCACCAGGGGTTGATGCTTTCAAATGTGATCTGTTGCTACGAAAGTCCAAATCTCTACTCAACTCTGGGTTAATTAGTAAGATTTGTATTACTAAAAGCATTATTATGTCCCCCAAAATTCTTGCAATCTAAAACTATTGTCTAGCTTTAAATAACCTGCAAGGAATTGGTAAAACCTTAAAAAACGAATCAATCGGTCAAAAAAACGAAAAAATATTTTCCAAATATGTTTCATAGTAAGGCTATGAATTATTCAGTCCCATACATGTTCTTGATCCCGGTTTAGTTTTAATGTAACCGTCGTCAATGGCTTACACAAGTAAAACTAATTAGTAAAATTAATTAGTAAAACTAATCCGATACTTACGATAAGTAAGGGTACACGTTTCACACCAATTCTAGCGTTTTTATATATATTAGGGTATTTTTATTGCCTCAAAGGTTATTATTAGCGGATACTCGTATTTGAAATAGACCTCCCATTTTCATCTTTATTTTAAACAGTGTATTCTGTCGATCAGTCTGCACAATCTTAATAAAGAAAGACGATTAATCACTTTAATAACGTTTGAAGTAATAAATATTCCGGGTTGAAAATATTAAAAACATTAGGATATTTAATAGTAAAACTGGGTGGACGGCATTAATGATGGAAACACGCCAACTATCCGACAGGAGGAATAAAAGGGGAAAGGTTGTGTTTTTCCAAATGTTTCGGGTTTCCTGGCCTTGAACGTCATCATTCGAAATACCGGCTTACTCTTGAATTCGGACACTTCCAACTGACGCCTATGCGACAATATCGATATTCTTCTACAGACGAAGCGAATATCTGACGATATCAGACAGAGAACGAACCTGTTTGCTACCCGCATCAGTCATTAAAAACACAAGATGGAAGGCCAATAAAAATCCTTCATCAGGAATGAGTCACAAAAATATGGTGCCAAGTGTTTGTTTTGTTTCTTTTATCCACGGCTGGATCTGTATGTGAAAACAGAGAGTTACATATGTGCATAGAGATCGGAGTGATTTACGCCATGATGTTTTATGTGCGTCTTCTTTTTTTTGCTAGCTAATATTAGCCTTTATCTGCGTATCTGGCTTTCTTTATCTCTTTCCGTAAGACATGCAATATAGAAAGAGAACGTGCGTGTGTGAATTGTTTGAGAGAAACACATCGTCGGTTCATGATTAGCAAAATCGTCTCGTAGACCGATTCACTAAACTAGGGATTTCGACACCCACAAGATGCCTTCCTACAGAGACCTGACTAAGAAAATATGTCTTCGCACGTACGGAAGTGTGGAGAGAGAATGCTGGACAATACAAAGTTTGGTATATATATATATATATAAGAAAACATTCAGAGAACAAACTCACAATCAATGACTTAAAGTAATATTATTGGAATATTCAGGGTGCTTCCTCTCACCAAAAGAAGGACAAAAGTTCATACAAACATATGTCGGTAAATCCTTCGTTTTTGAGTCATTAAGTTTAAAGTTTATAGCAGACGCTTTTAAATCTAAAATCCAAGATAGAGCCCAAATGTACTTTAACAAACTTTGCGGGGCGGTAAAGGTAAAATTTCCATATAAACATATATCCAAAAGTGCATCGTTGTACCTCGAAACAGTAACTCATAACAAATGTTCAAAATGTCCTCTGCTTGCTTCTACACAAGCATTCACCCGTCGGATCAATGACTGGCGGACTCATTAAAATACTCCCTCACGGTGTTGAATGGTTTCACAGGCCCCCATGACACATTGATGAAGCATCTCTCTATTATTAATGGCTGCTGCATAAACCATTTGTTTTAGGTAGCCCCCACAGATAAAAACCCAAAGGAGTGAGGTTGGGGGGGGACGTGCAGGCCAAGGAACCTATCCTCCCCTACCCATCCATCTTTCATGGTAGATGCCATCCAATGTATCGCGAACAATATGACTAAAATATGACAGAGCTCCATCGTGCATGAACCACTTTCATCTTCATATTAGCAGGGGTACATCCTCTAGTAGTTCTAGCAGAACATATGGGCCTACCAGACAGTCACCTATAATTCCAGCTCAAACATTAATCGTAAACTGATGCTAGTGTC
This sequence comes from Acanthosepion pharaonis, assembly GCA_903632075.3. Taxonomy (NCBI): domain Eukaryota; kingdom Metazoa; phylum Mollusca; class Cephalopoda; order Sepiida; family Sepiidae; genus Acanthosepion; species Acanthosepion pharaonis. Next base: position 309,205 of record CAHIKZ030001355.1, read on the forward strand.
TAGCTGGTATTGTACTATGGGAATTCCAATCCGCCCACAAATGTTGGTTGTTTAAATTTGTTATTCCATCTCTTCCAAATCTTGCCTCATCTGTAAACAAGACTGAAAAGACAAACAACGGATCGGCATTTTGTTCAATAAACCATCGGTAAAAGTTCTCCCGTGGTGAGTGATCACGGGGCGAAAGACCCTGCACATGTTGCAAATGGTACAGATACAAAAATTGCTCTTGAAATGGCCATTTTCACCCCGAGTGAAAATGGCCATCCGAATGGAGTTTCATTTTTATGTAATTCATTTATATGCTCTATAACAAATATATTGAGCTCTCTTTTGTGGATCAGTTGTAATATTTTATATTATTAGGATATACTTGGATTACTTACCCAAGGATATATATATATATATATATATATATATATATATATATATATATATATATATATATATATATGAGGCAACACTTGGAAGAAAATGCAATACGAAGTTTGAGCAACGATAACAGAATACTTAATAAATAAAAAAAAGTTAATTAACAGATGTAGACATAATATAAAATACTTGTTGTGTCACCTACCTCCGGACTAGCGTATTGGTTTATTGATGATTTCCCCCCACTGAATAGAACCCTACAGTTCGATAATTAGTAGGTTAGCCCACCCACAGGCTGTTTTTCTTTGCCTAGTTTCTTTTTTACTCTCTGTAGGTATTGTTATCCACGGGTTTTTAGTGAAATTAGATTTAATGAAATTATTATTATTATTTAACCCGTGATGCTTTAGGGCGATTCATGGGTTATATTCCCTCCCTTCTTTCATTTCCGTTCAAACCATCTGAAGATCGCGTGAGCGTGAAACTCGAGTTACGACTAGGGCTATGATTTCATAGGATTTAACTCGGGTTACGACTAGAGCCAATCTTTCATAGAACGTTGGTAAGCGGTTTTTGGCTCGGTCTAGGCAATCTAGGCCTTCGAGGACTTTACTGATTAAATTTGCCTTTAAGTCTTTTTTTTTTCTTTTTCTTCTTTCAATCGGCTTTATTTAAGACTGTATCGGGATAAGAGTTTTAGGTTTTGGCAAGTTGTTCGTTGCTTCCATCAACGGTTTTTTTTTATATATATATATATATATATATATATATATATATATATATGTGTGTGTGTGTGTGTGTGTGTGTGTGTGTGTGTGTGTGTGTGTGTGTGTGTGATTATTTGGGGATTTAGGCTAACCATATAGTAATTCGTCGAGCCTAGAAGAATCCTCAACAGAATGCACAAAGCACTGGACGGCCGTTTCGTCCTATCAGGGACTCATCAGCAGTGCGCATCCACTACCGAGAATTGAAACCCGGACCGTTTCGATACAACGCAAGCGTCAAACCCCGTCAAATCACAGGCCTCGGTGACAAAGAAGACGCAAATTAGACTCGACATAGCGCCGCTATTCACTCAGTTCCGCAGCGATATTCATCCAAGTATACGGATAACCTCGGAACAGTGCCTCAAGAGCCACGACTACTTTTTGACACTTAGCCGCTCCATTGCAGAGCATTAACTGGGTCTAGCAAGGATATCCAAGTGATTATTTTGGGGATTTAGTCTAATCATATAGTAATTCGTCGAGCCTAGAATAATCCTCATATATATATATATATATATATATATATATATATATAGAGAGAGAGAGAGGGGGATAGAGAGAGATGTGGGGGTCAACACCCAGCCACGACAGTTTACTTCCTGCTTAAACGCATTCTTCAGGTCATCATGACTCGAGGATTACTTTCAAGCATGAAACAGACTGTCGTCTCTTGGTGCTGATCTCAATGTTCATTTTTATATGTACATTCGCTCTGTCCCTAATATTGAGCACTTTGATCCATAAATATAGCAGACCTTAAAACTATATTTATTGGCCATTAACAACAAAACCATCTGTGATTACCAACCAAATACCAATACGGAAACGTTAAAATGCACAAACTCGGATATCCATTACGACCCATCATTTCATAGATTCTTCAATGATATTATTACACCATATCAGTCTACTAAACCTAAGATAACATCCATTCATGAATTTCCTTAAAACAGCGCAACTAAACCAAGGTATTTTAGTCTAACTTGATGTAGATCTTTTCACAAACGTCCTCACTGACGAAACCATCAATATAATTTGCAACTCTGTTTATAGACAATTCAGTCCCTCCTCCATCCATCAAACCCAATATTCTCAAGTAATTACTGCACGCCTATACAGCTAAAGCCCCTTTCTACGACCATAATAGTAATATTTATAATGAAACTAACGCTGCTAACATACGAAATATACTTGGGACGTGCTTCTCTAACTACTACGTGTCTCATGTCGAAAAGTATTTGAAAAAGTTACAAAACCTAAAATATATGCCCGCTGTGTAGGTGACACTTTTATTTTAGGTGAAGATAAAAAAAATATCGAAAATCTCAAAACAATATTTGAAAAAACTGTCCTTAAATTTACCTATGAACTTGGTAAAAACAAATAAATTTTCTCGTTCTCATTTCGTCCTCATCTAGAATTTAGTACAGTGTAACCCGGATATAAGAGAGTTGTCGGGACCGGAGAAGTCGCTTATATCCGGGTTTCTCTTATATCCGGGTGTAGTCTATTTTGTTTAGGTAAGTATGGGAACACTTCATATAACGCTTTTTACGTACAGAACACTAGTTTATTTAACAGTTATAGACATAAAAACACAGACAAAAATACATTTTCGACTGCTTTTTGCTTCAAAGTAGGCTGTCAGAGTTTCAAGCGCATTCAATGCAGCCAGAGAATTTGGCACTGGTTTGTCACTTTCAGAAACTTCAGAACTTACGCTTTCAGCATCATCATCTTCGTCAAAATCTTGATCATCCGATTTTATACCACGTGTGATGTCCGTGTCAGTCAGTTCTTCATAACATTGTGTACGGTCGTCGATAAATTCGTCAAAATCTGTTTGCTCCATGCCCGATGGTCTTCTTCTTGTCTTGATGCGGCATTCACCCTGGGCGGATTGAGCCGGCTTCTTCCTGTTGACGCACCGCATCACGGACCATTGCTGCCCACGCCCGTCGGTCTGTCGCGAGGTCGCACGAGATGGTAAGCCAGTCTCGGTTCCAGCGGCGGAGGCCGACCACATGCGGGCCGGAAAGTAACGCCAGATCCTCCTTGATCGTTGAGGCCCACGTCTTCAGCTGTCCGCCTATCCGCTTCCGCCAGGTGGACGGCGGTGTGGGAAGGAGAACGTCCCGTATCAGCTCCCTCTCGACCGGCGCGCAGCGTGTCCGAACCATCGAAGACGCCGTTGAAGAAGGACTGCGGGCAGAGGGCGTAGGCCGAGGCGGCGGCGGAGCTCGGTTGTAGGGACCCGGTCGACGCGTCGGCAGTGCAGGATGCGACGGAGGCAGTCGTTGTCGAACACCTCCAGTTTGCGCTGGTCAACCACCCTGAGCGGCCAGGTTTCACACCCATATAGGAGGATAGAGCGAATGATCGCCTGGAAGATCCGCCTTTTCGTGGTGGCCGAGATCTCTCTCCGGTTCCACAGGCAGCGTTGGAGACGGGCGAAAGCAGATCTCGCCGCGCCCATCCGACGTTCCACCTCACACACTCCTTGTCCGGATGCAACCACAGCCAATCCTAGGTAGACAAACGACTCGACCACCTCCAGGTTGACACCGTCCAGCGAGATGGGGCGCTGGGCTTCTGGTGGGACTAGGGAGAAAAGCACCTTGGTCTTCGATGCATTAATACGCATACCCACAGAGCGGGCCGCGTTGTGAACTCTTTCGAGAACACTTTCGACGTCTGCAATCGAGGACCCCAGAAGGACGATGTCATCGGTATAGATAAAAGTCCGACACCTCTACATCTCTACCGACCGACACACCTGAGTAGCCGCGGAGGGCAGTGTTGAGGATGAAGTTGATGGCAAAGTTGAAGAGGGTGGGTGAGAGGGCACATCCCTGTCGGACTCCGGACCTGACGTCGAAGGGCTCCGATTCCTCACCGTAGACCCGCACCCGCGCCCGCGTGGCTCGATAGTACCCCTGGATAAGGTGAAGCAATTTCACAGGGATGCCGTCCGCAAGCATAAGTTTCCACAGTGCATCTCGATCGACCGAATCGAACGCAGCTGCGAAGTCGATGAAGCACAGGACCGTTGGTTGTTGGTAGACCCAGCGCTGCTCGAGTGTGCGCCTCAGGTTGAAGATCTGATCCACACACCCTTTCCCCGGGCGGAAGCCACATTGGGTGGGACGCGTGCGGGCATCTCGAGCCGTCTGGAATCGCTTCAGAAGCAGAACTGCGAAGGTTTTGGCCGCTACATCGAGCAGACTGATTCCCCGATAGTTGGAGCACACCTTCTTGTCACCTTTCTTAAAGAATGGCAGCAAAACAGCGTGTCCCCAGTCATCAGGAACAGTCTGTGAAGCCACGGAGCGAAGATGTCGGGCAGGGCCTTGTAGACTTCCGCCGGGATCCCATCTTCCCCGGGAGCTTTGTTGTTACGCAGCTGACGAAGGACAGACAGAATCTCCTGAATTGTTGGCGGATCAACGCTGCAGTTGTAAGTTCCATCCGCAGGTTGCAGGTCTAACTGGACAGCGGGGGGCTGGTGGTTGAGGAGCACGTCAAAGTGTTCGCGCCATCGATTGACCTTTTCAGCGACTTCGGTTAGGATCGATCCATCTCCGGCAAGAAGCGTGTCGCCATGTCCAATGGCGCCCCGACCAGCCTGTTTCAGCAGCTGGTAGAGTTTGCGCGTGTCTCCACACGCAGATGCTCTCTCGGCCTCCTCGGCCACCCTGCTCCAGCGCGCATTGTTATCGGTCCTAATGGCCTCCCTCAGTTGGCGCCTAAGAATGCGATAGTTTCATTTCTCTTTTCGCAATCCACGCTCTTCTCGCGTTCTCGGAAAGCTCAAGCGTTGCACCCGTCATCCAGTCACGTTGGCGACGTTTTGTGAAGCCAAGATGGAGATGAGCTGCCTCCACCGTAGCCTCCTTAAGGGTCCGCCGCTCCCGCTCAGGCTGCTGATCGATGGTCTCTTGGAGCAACTCAAAACGATTTTGCAGGTCGATACGGAAGTTCGTCCCTGCTGCCGTTTTGAGTTTAGTGACATCTAGACGTTTTGGTCGTCCATTGGGTCGTCTGGCCTGGAGACGTAGGCGAAGAGTTGCACGAACCAGGGCGTGGTCTGAGCCGTGCTCGCTTCCTGTATCGGCTCCTCTGAATGCCCGGCAATTGAGGACCGAGCTTGCCCATCGCGACCGAACCAGGATGTAGTCGATTTGTTTGGCCGTGTGTCCATCATTAGACCTCCACGTGATGAGGTGGCACCTTGGATGCTGGAAACGGGTGTTGGAGACCACGAGGCGACTCGCCGAGGCAGTTAACAAGGCGGTCTCCATTTTCGCAGCGTGTCCCCAGACCGAAACGTCCAAGCACGTGTCTGGTGGTTGGGTCGGCGGGGCCTGTGCGTGCATTCCAGTCCCCCGCTACCAGAAGGAGATCTCTGGCAGGGACCCGTCCAACTGCTCTCTGGAGGTCAGCGTAGAATTGCTCCTTATCTGCCTCAAGCGCATTCAGTGTGGGGGCGTAGACGGCGATAATGCTGATGTTGAACAGGTGTCCCCTCAGTCGCATCGTGGCGAGTCTCGGAGTGCGCGGGTCCCACCTCAGGAAGGCTGCTTGGGCCTCAGGGCTCAGGGCGATGGCCACACCGTGCTGGCCACTGTTATCAGTCACTCCACTGTGGTAGAGATGATAGACGACATCTGTGCCAGGAACCTTGATTGTGCGATACCCCCTGTCTGGGAGTCTCACTTCGGAAAGGCATGCCACGTTGACCCCATAGTCGTGAAGGGCCCTCATGGTGAGGTTCCTTCGCCACGGAGTGTGCGTACATTCCAGCAGCCCACTCTGAGCTCTTCTCTGCGATTCATCAGACGGGGGAGGCGCGGGGATGGGGATGGGGATGGGGATGATTTTTTGCAGATTTTCCACTGTCTCCGCCGATTGAAGAGCCAGCGCGTCGGCTCCCGCGGACGCTGTAGCATGTGCAGCAGAGTAGTGATGATTCGTAGTCATGTGAGAAGAAGATTCTTGGGATAAATTACAGAAGTAGGGTACCCAGGCCTACTCGGATAACGTTCTTGCTTGCCGCGGGGTTCCCACAGACGCAGAGACAGGAACGACCAGAAGCCGCCGGTTGCCGATGCAGATGCTCCTTGGATTTTCACCAGAGCCCTTGTTAGCCGGCGTGTGTGTCAGACCTGTCCACCTTGGGTGGCCCTACCAGGAACGAAGTTCCGGACGGCATAGCTCTGACACTACCGTTTACACCCCCCACCGACTGTGAGGTAAGGGTTGGACTTTTGGGGGAGATGCCCGATGGTGGAGAAACTTGATCATTTTCGTCGAGTATTTCTTCCACTTCAGCCTATGATTCAATGACAAAGCCGGCTTTTTAAAAACAATTTTGAATTGTTGACGGTTTGACCATGAAAAGTGCTCGCTTCATCATGTGCATGGCCTTCAAAACAGTTATATGCTTGTCCACCTCAGACAGCGGCACTGGCGGTATAGCATCGATCGCTGTGATTTGCATTCGAACAAGTTCCCGACGATAATACGCTTTGAATGAACGAATGATGCCATGAGACTGGTGGTGTTTGGTGGCATGAACGACAATTTAATGTTTGACAGATTTGTACCCGGCAGTAAGTTATGACAAGTTGCATTGTCCAAAAACAGAATAATCTTTCGCTTTTGAGCAATCATTTTTCGATCAAGCGTTTTCATAACGTCAGTAAACAGCTGACTAGTCATCCAGGCTTTACGATTAGCGAAGTAAGAAAACGGCAGAGTTTTCACATTTTTAAAGCAGCGTGGTTTTGGCGACTTACCAACAACTACAGCTTGCTTTTCACTGCCGTCCATGTTTGTGAACTGAAGCATCGTGAGTCTGTCTTTGGGAACTTTTGTCCCATTTGACTGTTCGTCGCCGGCAAATCGCAAAGATCCAGACGGCATGGCTTTGTAGAAATTTCCCGTTTCATCACAGTTCCAAACATCTTTTGGATCATATCCACGAAAAAGTTGCGGCAAAACGTTTGTCATCCATTCGTTGGCAGAACCGTGATCTGCTGACGTTGATTCGCCGTGAAATTTTTTGAACGAAACGTTATTGGCCTGCTTCCAGCGCATGAGCCAGCCATTGCTCGGTTCAAAATCAACTTCAAGATTTACGGCCAGTTGTAATGCTTTCTGCCTGATGACGTGATCGGTGACGGTAGCTCCATGAGCACATGCTTGCGTAAACCATTGTGTAAGCGCTTCGTTAACGTCCTTGTGCACGGATTGGCGCTTTCGTTTGCGATTAGTGTTTCCGTTCATTTGCATGCAAGATCTGAGATCGTCTTCTTTCTTGAGAATTTTTGCTGCTGTTGAATAACCGATTCCGTACTTTTTGGCTGCAGCGGCCAGTTTGAGTTTCTTCACTTTGACATCGTCGATGAGCTCCAACTGTTCAGAAATGCTCAGAGTTTTTCGTTGAGACGCCGACACCGACATCACTAATCGCAATGATCGCAAGCAAACGGTTTTCAGTGGCAAAATTAACAAACAGACAAACTTCTGACTCAACAGAACAGTGGGTAAAGTGAAAGTGCTGTCCAGTAAATGCAACGACAAGTGGGTGGCGCTCCCCTTAGACACACAAAGCAAAATCATAAGGTAGAGGGTGTCTCCTACAGACACAGATTGGACACACCGTGTCTCTAGACTAGTCAAGATTAAGTCATTGAACTTCACTCTCTCTCTCTCTCTCTAACTGACCTCAGTTTGACCGATTTATGACATCACACTGTCACTCAAAACGAACTCTCTTATACCGGGGAGGACGAGACCAGAGAAAATCTCTCTTATATCCGGGTCTCTTATATCCGGGTCTAATTTATATACATTAACACAGGCTCTAATTTGGGACCAGAGAAAATCACTCTTATATCCGGGTTTCTCTTATATCCGGGTCTCTTATATCCGGATCTCTTATATCCGGGTTACACTGTAATAAGAAATTTACTACTTCGTTAACCTAAAAAGATACAAGCGGAAACTCTTGCCACCTTAATTTGACGATTGATTGCCCACTTAGATATGAAATAGGTATCATGAAAATTTCAAAGAGAGCGCACGAGAATTCATCCTCTCGTCCGTTATTCTATGTAAAACAAAATAATAAAAGCCTAAAACTTGAAGCGGGAATTTACAGAATAGACTGTGGAAAGTATCACAAGTAATACACGAAAAATCTATGAATTTAAATAAAAGAATTTATAAATACAAAAGGGATCTTTTACAAAAGATAAGCTCAATGCATTAGTCGTTCAACCTAATATGGCTGACCATTAATTTCGACTTAAATATTATAGTTTTAATTAACTAGAATTTTTTGCCACACGCCAACGCTTGTTGGAAACCTCACAGTATTTAGTATTGATGAAATTATCGCTAATATTTTTTGTCAAGATTAAGTTTCATTCAATTTCGCAAACCAATTAATGAAATTTGAATAAGCTGATTTGTTTGGAAATACTTTGTACTCCCTGACCTGTTTGTACTTTCGATCGGTCAATATATTTTAGCTGAGACAGACTAACATAAAAGAGAAAATCATTTATTAAAGTGAAAATGAATTGAAAGTGCATTAATTTCTGAATCTTGTATAGTAAATTTATATCATCTTTCCTAGCAAAACAACTTCTGTTACAATGTGGGATATTAAAAAAGAAAAATGAAAGCATCAGGCGGCAGAATGGGGTTGACAACGTTAAGAATTTAGAATCTACATGCATCGGGTGCTAAAGATGTTAAATTTAAAGTTAGCATAGCGCCATATATATATTCAGTGTTTTGTCAATGAAGAATTCAAATCGATCTTTACTGCATTTCATTCCCTCCCCTTATTTATCCCATTTTCTCATTCAATTGATCTGATATTTATAGGGTCATATATCACATCCGAGTGGCGACAATCTGTTTCATGCCATGTGGGTTGTTCGGTGGTTCATCTGTTTATATATACTCTATAATAAATAGTCAAGCCACCATACAACACACATGGCTTGAAGATTGCGTGCAAGCATGAAACAGACTTTCACCATTTGGTGTTGACTTCAATGTCCAATCTTATACACACACACACAGATATATATATATATATATATATATATATATATATATATATATATATATATATAAAAGAAATATGTTGTAGTGGTTCCAACGAGAGAAAAGTATGTATATTAAAAAAAGAAGAGAGGTGCCGCAAACGTTTTTGGTTGTAATGTGGATTTATTTAGAAAAAATATTATGCTTTGTTTTACATAATTTTACGACACGTGTTTCTGGTCTCGCGACCGTCTTCAGGTAAAAGTGGAGATAAAAAAAATTCGGATTACCAACACACAAACAGAGAATGTCTCATATCGAGAATATTTCACATTGAACATGAAGAAAAAATTAATTATTTTTAATAATATGTAGAAATCTCCACTTTTACCTGAAGACGGTCGCGAGACCAGAAACACGTGTCGTAAAAATTATGTAAAACAAAGCATAATTTTTTTTCTAAATAAATCCACATTACAACCAAAAACGTTTGCGGCACCTCTCTTCTTTTTTTAATATATATATATATATATATATATATATATATATATAACAAGAGGGAGAGGGCATTTCAAAAGTAAATAAACACCTCCATTTTCACCTTACCGTTTCATGAGGTAACTATGCCCTAAAGTACATTACTGTTCTTTTTCTTCTTTTTTAGAATCGATGGTCTTACTTTATATAACAATACTTAGAGCAAGAGGTGAGTAGAATTGTCAAGTTTTTTTTTTTCAGGAGCATAATTGTTGGATGGTCAGAAGGAGGATTCAGTCTGCGTAGAATGACAGAAAACTTTCATGTGCCTCTCGCTATATTGAATAAAGTCATCACTCAATTTAGAAATGAATGAAAAGAACATATATATAAATCGACAAACACAACTGCATTCCTTTCACATTACTCTTCATCATTGGGACGATCAGATGGTGCCAAGATATTTTCATATAATTTTTGGATTCTCATAATTTTACTTCCCATAATTCCTGTTTGGATTCGTCACCATGGAAACAAACCTGTAGAGCAATTGGCCATGATTAAATGTTATTGGTAGAAATGTCCAACAAACAGAATTAACAGTTGGCAATAAACAATAACAAAAGAAAGAAAAACAAAGCAAAATAATACTAAGCAAAACAATATATATGCAAAACAAGGGCACCTCGACGCAGTGTAATGGTTAGCAAGAACAATTACGACTGAGTAGTGACTTCCATCTTCACTGGGTGCCCCATACTTTCGGCCTTGTGCCATATCTAAGCTACGCTTGACAAAAGGTGGGCAAATCAACGTAATAAAGGAGCAGGTTCACAAATCTAAAAATGGTGTCAATACACGAAAGAGGAATACAGACAAACGATCACAGCCTTCTGACACCAAAACAAAAAGAACTAAGTCAGATGAGATCAGGAAGTGGCCTATCTTATTAGCTAGGAAGAAATCCCAGCATGCATCTGTATGGCTTGTCTATAAATTTGGGAAGGGGAAAGTTTTTTGCAATTATACTTATAAAGTCTGGAAACACCACCAAGTACCAATACGTTCTGGGTGGCCTGGACCCTCACACAGGTGTCACCGAGCTGTTCAATGGTCTGTTTCGGGCAATAATCCCCCAACGTAAGGCGCATGCACCACCAGTGGGGCATAGTAATATTTTGGTGGGGCATGTATAGGATATGCACCCTTCAGCTTACTATACCAAAAGAAAAAGGGGGTAATTCGAGAATGAGTTACTAACAGTGAATTGTTTTCTGGTGAATCTGAGTGAGAGTGTTAATGTTAATGTGTGTTAATACATACAATGCATATACAGTATGCATACATCAAAATATTTTGTGTGTTTGCACGTACATGTATAATTGTCGTACAGAGTGTTTCCCGTATCCTCACACAAAGGAGAGTGCGTGATGCATGTCGCGGGTAGAGCCCATGTTTTGTTGGCCAAACAGCGCGTGTGAGCATTCAGTTTGTTTCCTTGACGTGAATTGTATTAAAATTTTGAACATGTAAGAATTAAATATTACAGGGTGAGACCAGAATTTTAAAAATACCAAAATGGGACATGGCCCCAAATCGGTTGGGAACCACTGGTTCAGAGCAACCCAAGTCTTCCGAAATAGAAGTATCGATGTGACACACAGAACAACTGTACGGTGTGTTCATAGTAGGGATGCATCGATAAGCAAATTGGCCGATACCGATTACCTGCCGATTAATCGGTGCACCCCTAGTCCATAGCACTAACAGTGTCCGGCAGCGAAAGGTAAGCATTTGCTCACCTCAGTTAATATTTTAAAAAAATAGGCTAATATCATGTTCAAGAAAAGTCTGAACTTTTGGTAAGGTGTAATATTCTCGGACCAATTATTCTCTGCCAGTGAACGCTTCTGTGTTTGTAGAGAGGTCTTAAAGGATTTTTCCAAGAACTGTCTGCAACCAACTATGAAACACGGTAGGTGTTCACTGATAGCCTGGAGAACGATTTAAAGCACTTGTTGTTCGGCTTTGGTAGAATGTACTTGCCACATTAATGCTGCAAAATATATTTCGATCCTTCAGAAAAGACTTCTTCCCATCTTTTCTGGTCATCAAATGGCCAAAGATACCATATATTTCATATAAGACAGTAATCTGGAGCATGATACAAAAGTCGATTCGTGTCAATTACCGGATATGAACTCTATTGAATATGTCCGTGCATTTGAAACAGATTATTGTTTTAAAAAAAAAAACGGATAAAACCTGCATCCCATGATACATTTCTTCAACTTTTTCATTCGACTTGGGTAGAAATTCCCAACTCGAAGTTTAAAGGAATTGTCACTTCTCTGCCTAACAGACTAAGGGGAGGGGCAACTAAATATTGATGGATCGATTCTTTAAATAAACAATGTTCCCCACCACCCATACTCTAGTTTGCGATTATCCGCGGTTTTCAAAGTTGCTGGGTGTCTATTGACATTTGACATTGTATCGTTTAAAATTTACTATATTAATTGGGGAAGAGTGATCAATATCGTAGAGAGAGCTTTTTTTAGATATATACATTAAGGGCATAGGCATCAACACTGCATGGTGACTGCCAGTTTCACACAATTAATGCAATCTTCAGAACAATTAACACCAAATCATTAAAAGGTACGATATATAGCAGCTATAATCACCTTTTCAAAATACAATAAACTCTTAAACAAAAGATCATAGATCATTTCGAAACACTGACACGAAAGTATATTCCTACTACGCTACCTAAAACTACATAAAAAAGTAAATACAAATCCAAAGACATAAATCTAATAAAATTCATTTCAAATTTCAAAACTTAGGGCTAATAACAAATACAGAGACGAAAAATATGGAAAGCAAATAAACAATTAAATATATGAACGAATAAAATGAAATAAATTTATAAAAAGTTTAGAGTTCATGGTCATAAGGGCGAAACAAAAGAAATGAGAAAAGCCAGTTTCCTCCTTCTCCCACTTCTTCTATTCCCTCGGTAACCTATATATAGAACCCACTAAAGAAAGAGTAATGGCATTTTGGACTGAAGATTGCAATGTCAGTCACCATACAGTTTTGAATATAAATCTTTACGTTATTTTTAATTTATTATTTAACATCTACCGGCCTTAATATTTGAGAAATCTTGGAAAAATATGAGTCCTTCGGCAGGATTCGAACCTGCATCACTTATGTGGAACCGTCATCGGATCTGACGGGCCTAAACGCTCGGCTACTTAGGACATTCGGTCAAACAAAATATTCAGGCTGGTAGATGATGTTGGATAAAAAAAAAACTGTTTAATTAAAAAAAAACAGGGCTTCTACTCGAATATGAGTATCCATCACAAATAACGTTTAAACAAAATAAATTAAAAATAACAATATATTGGATTTAATCCATTTCCTAAAAATATATGAATAAAAAGAGACAAGAGGAAAACTATTCTTAGCCGACCCGTTTCGTACTCTCAGGGACTTTATCAAAGCAATGTAGGATTTATTCTGTTGTACGTATTTATATACAAAAACGAGGATTGTCATTGCTTTATCAAGAATATTTTTAAAAGTTTCTTGAATATTACTC
>CAHIKZ030001355.1:330000-480000 GCA_903632075.3 Acanthosepion pharaonis
AAAAAACGATCCAGTTCATATCATTGTATTTCACGTGGGGGTTTTCATCATTGACTGCGTTTAATTTCATCGATTTTGTCAATATTTCTGATTTTAGAATTCAACTAGCTTCATTGCATTTGATGTGCAAGGCATTATATTTTAGTTTTATTTCAAGGGATTCCCTCAATATTTCTGCTTTTTTTAATAACCACAATTCACTCTGCCTGTATTTATCATGGTGTTCACTCCATATTATGTGAGTCTCTATTTGATGTATTCCCTCAATATATCTGGGGTTTTTATTACTACGATTCATCAAGCCTGTATTGTTCATGGTGTGCCACCCCACACTTTATATCAGTTACCATTTGGTGGAATCCGTCAATATTTCTGGGGTGGGGGTATTTTTTTTTTTTTTTGTTTTTTTTAGGGGGGGGTTCTATGATTCCTCCTGACTCTATTGCTGAAGGTGTGGCCTCCATTTTATCTCCGTTTCGATTCGAAGAATTCCCTAAGCATTTCTGGGTTTTTTTATTATTGCAACGCTTCAGTACGTGGTGATTTTTAATGCATTTCATTTCATTTCCATGTATTTCATTGTTATTTCTCATTTTATTCCAACCATTCTACCTGTGACGCCATTGTACGTTTCTTTTCTTTGCGTCTTATTTCGCTTCTTTTCGATGAATTTTATCAAAGTTTCTGTTTTCTTTTTCGGGCAACGATTCAGACAGCATCTTTTATTGATCGCCATGTTTGCCTTCATTGATTTGAATTCCTTTCTCTCTGCCTAATTTCGCTAATGTCTTCTTATTTTCTTCTTTCTTTTGGACTCATGCTTTCTTCTCTGCTATTAATTACATCCTTCGTCTTGGCTTGAAATTTACACCAACTTTTTTTAATTATTCTTTTCTGATTCATTGTGACTGATTTTTCAATGCACCATTTCAGCCTCCTTACATTTCAACGAAGATATATTTCAATCTTTTTACTTACATTATTTACATTATTCGGACTCTTATCCTCATCTTCATTGCCATATTCACAACGTTTCGGCCTCTATATCTCTGAGATGAGGTATTATGATTACTTGCATTATTTACATTAATCGGACTGTTATCCTCATCTTCATTGCCGTTTCGGCCGTTGTACGCTCCGGCCTTCTTCAGGTGATTAGAAATTTAGAACCGAACCGCCAGAGTAGATTGTTCTAGTTCCACGTGTCATGCCTCTTCCGGGTGTCTCAGTTTTTCCCTTCAACTCTTCAAGTTTTGATTCACTATTGCTCTGTATGTTTTAATAACAATAATGAATAACAACACAAAATTTGCAATATAAGCTCTGGTAAAAAAAATGCAATAATAATAACAGAAAAAATTGCAATATGAACACTGGTAAAAAACTGGTTGTTGAGACATTAGGTTTATAAGTCCCAAAAATTCATATACAGATATCCTCAATGACACAGAAATTCGTACACAGATATCCTCAAAGACAGACGTTGATTAGATCCAGTGACTAGACCCAAAGAGTTGTGATTTCAAAACCAAAACTTGGAGAGTTGAGTTAAAGGGAAATAACTGAGACATTTGGCAGAGGAATGTCACGTGGAACTAGAAGAATCTGCCCGGTGGACGAAATAAAGGGTTTGGTTTGAATTTCCAATCACCTAAGGAAGTCCGAAACCTTGTGAATATGGCAATGAAGATGATGATACGTCATTACAGAGATATAGACAGATATTCAGTCTTTTTGTTTTGTTCTAATTTTGAATGTTTTGCTCAATTCATGCCATCTCCAAGAAGGCATTGATATTCACTGTAAATTTGAGTTACCGATTCAAACGAATAGACAATGTATCTGAGCTTCCAAAAATTATTACTTAAATGTTATTGGACCTAAAAATAAAATTCATCTCGTTCACTGTCAAGTCAGAAATGTGACACATGAATGAATGGTTGGAAGCTCTGTTTTAAGGCATGTAGAGGAAATGTGGGGTCTGGAATGAAAAGTTCCATAAACTCAAAAAAGTGTTTTGTTTGCTCGACTTTAAACAGACACCTGAAGAATACCAGATAGTAGAGAAACTAAAACGTTGTGACACAAACAAAACAAAATGGCGGAGAAAAGATGTCCGCCTTAATAAAGATACAATGATTCGAATCAACCAATGGGGGAAGAATTGAGAACTCCAGAAAAATCTAAAAAATATGGTGTCATCTCTTTAATGGAGAATTTTGTGCTTTATAACATTTTGGTAAATCGAACGGCAAAATCAAAGCCAATTACAATCATTGATTAGCAATAAGGATTGGCTTTCAAGTTACTTTAGTTTTTGCTAAAAGTTTCTTTCTTTCTCTCTTTCCTTCTCTCTCGTTCTGTCTTGTTTATCTTTCTTTCTCTCTTTCCTTCTCTCTCGTTCTGTCTTGTTTATCTTTCTTTCTCTCTTTCCTTCTCTCTTGTTCTGTCTTGTTTATCTTTCTTTCTCTCTTTCCTTCTCTCTCGTTCTGTCTTGTTTATCTTTCTTTCTCTCTTTCCTTCTCTCTCGTTCTGTCTTGTTTATCTTTCTTTTCTCTTTCCTTCTCTCGTTCTGTCTTGTTTTTCTTTCTTTTTCTTTCCTTTCTCTCGTTCTGTCTTTGTTTTTTCTTTCTCTTTTCCTTCTCTCTCGTTCTGTTTTGTTTATTTTTTCTTTCTCTCTTTCCTTCTCTCTCGTTCTGTCTTGTTTATCTTTCTTTCTTTCTTTCCTTCTCTCTCGTTCTGTCTTGTTTATCTTTTTTTCTCTTTCTTTCTCTCGTTCTGTCTTGTTTATCTTTCTTTCTTTTCCTTTCTCTCGTTCTGTCTTGTTTATCTTTCTTTCTCTCTTTCCTTCTCTCTCGTTCTGTCTTGTTTATCTTTTTTTTCTCTTTTCCTTTCTCTCGTTCTGTCTTGTTTATCTTTCTTTCTCTCTTTCCTTCTCTTTTCGTTCTGTCTTGTTTATCTTTCTCTTTTCTCTTTCCTTCTCTTTCGTTCTGTCTTGTTTATCTTTTTTTTTCTCTTTCCTTCTCTTCGTTCTGTCTTGTTTATCTTTCTTTCTCTCTTTCCTTCTCTCTTTTTCTGTCTTGTTTTTTTCTTTTCTCTCTTTCCTTCTCTCTCGTTCTCTTTCTTGTTTCTTTCTTTCTCTCTTTCCTTCTCTCTTGTTCTTTTTGTTTATCTTTCTTTCTCTCTTTCCTTCTCTCTTGTTCTGTCTTGTTTATCTTTCTTTTCTCTTCTTTCTCTCTCGTTTCGTTCTTTGTTTATCTTTCTTTTTTCTTTCTTTCTCTCGTTCTGTCTTGTTTTCTTTCTTTTTCTTTCCTTTTCGTTCTGTCTTTTCTCTTTCTTTCTTTCTTTCCTTCTCTTGTTCTTTTTTTATCTTTCTTTCTCTCTCGTTCTCTCTTTCTTTATCTTTCTTCTTTCTCTCTTTCCTTCTCTCTTGTTCTGTCTTGTTTATCTTTCTTTCTCTCTTTCCTTCTCTCTCGTTCTGTTTTGTTTATCTTTTTTTTTCTTTCCTTTTCTCGTTCTTTTGTTTATCTTTCTTTCTCTCTTTCCTTCTCTCTTGTTCTGTCTTGTTTATCTTTCTTTCTCTCTTCCTTCTCTCTCGTTCTGTCTTGTTTATCTTTCTTTTCTCTTTCCTTCTCTTTTCTTTCTGTCTTTTTTATTTTCTTTCTTTTTCCTTTCTCTAGTTCTTTCTTGTTTATCTTTTCTTTCTCTCTTTCCTTCTCTCTCGTTCTGTCTTGTTTATCTTTTTTTTTTTCCTTCTCTATTTTTCTTTCTTTTTTCTTTTCCCTCTCGTCCTGTCTCTTTTTTTGTTTTCTTTCTTTCTCTTTTCCTCTTTTTTCTGTTTTGTTTTTTTCTTTCTCTCTTTTCTTTTCTCGTTTTTCTTCTTTATCTTTTATTTATTTCCCTTTATTTGTCTTGTTTTCTTTCTTTCTCTCTCTTTCCTTCTCTCTTGTTCTCTCTTTTTCCTTTCTTTTTTTTTTTTTTTCTTTTTTGTCCTGTCTCTTTTCTTTGTTTCTTCTTTTTTTTTTTTTTTTTTTTCCTTCTTTCTTTTTTTGTCTTTCTTTATTTTTTTCTCTTTATTTCTTTTCTTTTCCTCTCTTTCTTTTTTCTCTTTCTTTCTCTTTTTCGCTCTTGTCCTGTCTTTCTCGCTTCTTCTTTCTTTTCTTTTTTTTCTCTTTCTTTTCTCTTTTTCTCTTTCTTTATTTCTTTTTTTTTTTATCTTTTTTCTCTTATTTTTCCTTCCTTCGGTTTTATTTCTTTTTTTTTTTCTTTTTTATTTTTTCTTTTTTCTTCCTTCTTTCTTTTCTTTCTTTCTTTCTTTCTTTCCCTATTTATTTCTCTTTTCCTCACTTTCTTTTCTTTCTCTTTTTTTTCCTTTTTTTTCTCTCTCTCTCTCTCTCTTTCTCTTTTTCTTTGTTTTTCTCCCTCATCTTGTCTCTCTCTTTCTTTCTCTTTTTCTCGTTTTTCTTTTTTCGCTCTTTTCTCTTTCTCTCTCTCTCTTTCCCTATTCCTTTTTTCTTTCTCTCTCTTCTCTCCCTCTCTCTCAAACTCACACACACACACCGTTTGTCCTATTAAAACCAAGTTGTTTAAATAAATCTTCTGAATTGCCTTGACAGAAAGAAAGGCCAATGCTATCAATTGTAAAAAAAAGATCTTATAAATTGTTGCCAACAAACAGATAACGTTTTTGGCCATCATCAACAGACACAATAGCATAAAAGCGGAGACGGCTGGCTAATCTTACAAACTCTTCACATGAAGAACAATAGAAACACTGATTGATTTGTACGCAGCAAGAAAAGAATAATGCATTAGGTACCTCGTTTATTTATTTGCAAGAAACACGGGTTTACCTCGCTATCCAGAAAGAGAAGGTTTCATGAAATAGTTTGCAAACCAAATGGCGTAAGAAGAAATTCATATTAATTTTTATGTCATTTTTTTTTTTGCTTTCCCAGATACAATAGTATTCTTGTGGGGGTTTTTTTATGTCTGTCACTGCTGCAATATAGATCTTCCATTTTCACATAGCATGGATTTTTTTTAACCATTTCAGCCCAAGCCATTAAAGCCACTAAGACACAAGTGGTTACTGAGTGTGAAAGAATAAGAAA
Source organism: Acanthosepion pharaonis (assembly GCA_903632075.3). Lineage (NCBI taxonomy): Eukaryota > Metazoa > Mollusca > Cephalopoda > Sepiida > Sepiidae > Acanthosepion > Acanthosepion pharaonis. The sequence goes on from CAHIKZ030001355.1 coordinate 335,115, forward strand.
AAGAAAAACATTATTAAGGAGCGAGAAGAATAAAAGAAGAGGAATGAGGAAGACAGTAGATAACGATTGACATTGCATTTACATTTATAAAGTTCAAAGTTGACTGGAAAATAAGAAATCGGTAGAGAGTGCCACAAACGAAGAGTACGAGAAAAGAAAGTGTTATCAAAGAACGTCAAGTTACATCTATCCAATTAAATTGCAAAATGATGAGACCTTGCCACCAATCTAGTACTAAATTCATAACGTCTAGATACCCCAGAGGAAAGTTTATCAGAAAAATTAACATGGAATTGTTTATAGAAAACAAATAGGGAAGCTATATTATGGCGGTGAGAAAGTGACTGAAGCCGAGATGCCATATCAAGACCAATAACATTGCAGATTCTTCTCTGTATTTTATCAAGAATCTTTAAATATATCACCGGAGCAGCAAACCAAATGTAGAAACAAATATTCAAAGCAAGGACGAATGGTAGATTTGTAAATATGTAAGGTACAAAAATAATCTTGTGAGCGATTTTTTTCTGCGACTGTTAGTGTTGCAATATTTTCAGAAATGTATATATTTTTTATTTCTACATGGCAGGAATTTTTTAGTTTCTCCAAGGAATCGTATAATAGAAATATGTGTGAGACTGTTAAAAATATAAGGAAAATCGCTAATTATCTTTCCTCTAGCGAATGTAAATGCATTCCATTTACATTTGCTAGAGGAAAGATAGAAATTCATCATGTAAATGCATTATAGAAATGCACCATAAACTAGTTTTCCTATGAAAATGCATAAGAAATCCTGCAAAAAATGATCTTTCAATGGTTAGGAATTAAGGAAAGCATTACTGCGAGAATCAAGCTGATAAGTAAAAAATTTACTTATTGTCTTACTTTATCAGTTATGCTATTTTCTGTCTTTAGACGTATATCTTGGTTGGACATTTTATAACCGGCGCTATAAGAAAAAGTAACGACACTGCAGGGGAAAAGTCATGAGTTCAAAGAGCGACAGACAAATGGCCGCCTTTTACTCTTTCTATTTTCTTTATGATTTCAATGTCGGATCTTTTACGGTGGAACTGTTATGAATTATTAGCAGTAGTATAATTAATGGAGCTGATCCTCCCCGGCCGACACTATTATGTGGGCAAGACTTTTGGACCCGCTGTATATGCCTATATAGGCTCTATTACAATACAAATAGCTTTAATATCACAGTTGAAGAACCTTTTCGATTTCGAGTAACTTAAACTGTGGTATATATATTTAAGCAATTGTTATCTTGACCAAACAATAAACATTATCCAGTGATTTATTCAGGACCGTTTTGTCATTGTTGACAATGTGAAACATGTGAACGGATCCAGCCTGAGTTCTTTTAATGCCGTTGTATGTGGGAGACACTTCTTGGTCGTTATTTTATAAATTTCAGTTATTTTCCTTGAGGGTACGCGTTGCCCTATTTTTCGACTGGCCTGATGAATTTTGTGCAACGTCAAGTTGTTTTTTGGTGATGTGGCCGATTGTTTTGGTCGCGACATGGTGGATTCTTATCAACCAACCGTCGATTTGTTTTTCAGCTGAATTTCTTTTTCACCTTTCTTCATGGCATTTCATTTATTTAGTTTATATATATATATATATATATATATGTGTGTGTGTGTGTGTGTGTGTGTGTGTATAATTATTTATTCGAAAATTATAACATAAATATGTTATAAAAATCACTAGAAAAATAGCCATTTTCTTTCAACACTTCTGGTGGTGTCTTATCAAGTGATGGTGTTGAATGTAGAACCTTCTACGTTCAATACCATCACTTTGCAAGACACCAGAAGTGTTGAAACGAAATGGCTATTTTTCTAGTGATTTTATAACATAATTATGTTATAATTTTCGAATAAATAATTATATTTACTCTACTCTGTATTGAGCATTATTTTCATAATAATATTTATTAGTTATTGGAATTTATTCCGTATACACCAATCCTATACTTGTGTCTATATATATATATATATATATATATATATATATATATATATATATATCGCAAGAGGAAGTTCCTGTGCAATATGTGGTTTGTGGGGGACGATTAAAGGAAGGGAAGCAATCACAATGGTTCCGCCTCGGGCGATATACACTGTGCCTCGGGCAACACACACTGCACTGTGCCTCGGGCAACACACACTGTGCCTAGGGCGACACACACTCTAGCTACGCCACTTGTTTTAGCACATGAATTGTACATAAAGTTCAAAACTGGTTTATTCAATATGGCGTCTACCGCTCAATTACACAACACAATGAACAAAACATTTACCGACTCGGAAAAAGCTTAGTAGCAGGAGTTCATAGTAGGCAATATGTAAACATCTTATACAACAGTTACTAAGGTATGTTTAGTCTTGCCCAAGGCTATAAGTATGAGATTGCCCGAGAAAGATCTGATTATGATAGTAACAGTCTGAAACACTAATTTACATGATACTTGTCTGCACCTAATATAGAGTCAATGACTACGTTAAGCTTAGTTTTCACACAAGGTCACAATTTAAGGGCAACAAGTGAGAATCGAACTCATTATCAATGGTTTGTGGGGCCAACTCGTTAACCATTACACCACGACGATTATTTAAAACTAGATTTGTAAAAAAATAGCGTCTAAAATAAATTTAAGTTTTATCTATCGTAGTCTGACGTCTAACCTAAATTATGGAAATTGTGTCGGGTTTCTCTTGCCATTTTAGAGAATTTGACTGCTTGTAAAGCAAGTATTCCATATCCTGTTTATTTACTGAACTTTGCTACGAGTGAGAACGAGGCACGTCCTATCTTTGTTCATTATTGACTTAAAACACATTAACTTTCCCTTATATTTATTATATCACTTTACTTCCCCAGTCTGAACAGAACCAATTTAATAACCTTTTTTTCATTTTGTTACCCTCACTTCTATGATTAATTAATTTCAATTCATACATCAGCCGATTTCGTTTCTATTATGAGCCGTGCCTGGTTTCTGAAAACATTTTATAGACGCCATGTTTGATAGTGACCGCTTTCTTCTAACGCTACAACATTAATTAAGAAATATTTTTTATTTCCAGAAAATGATTTAGTCACCGTTTCAAGCCTAGAAATCATTAACTACTTAAATATTTTTGTGTGAGATTACATGATGTCAAAAATCAGGTCAATCGCTTCAGGACCCTCCTTGCTTTCAATGCCTTCATCATCTACGAATCATCTCTTATCACTATCCGATTCCCTGACAGAGTAAAAAGATCCACAACAATAAACATTTATTGTGAGATGATCTTGTCATTTGCACCAAACGTCTTTTATTTATTCTTGTTTACTTAAAAAAAAAAACATGTGACAAAAGGTTAAAATTTGTATATTAAATTTTTTTACCTCAAATATAGAAGTTGAAATACGTCAAACACTGCTCTGGCTATGTATTTATAATAGCACGGTAGACTAGGATATCTAGCCTCTGGTAGCAAGTGAGCTGAGTTCAAGTTTTAGCCTAGTCTGTTTCATACATCTCTTCTCCAGCTATGGGTTCAATAGCGAGGTAGACTGTGTTTTCAACTCTTGCGTAGCTGCCAGTCTATAGCATGCAAGCCGGGGAGAAAACAATGAAAAGTCATTGTATTATCTTTCCCAAAAGTTATCGCAATTCACACATAATAAAAAAATATGGAATACCTGGAGTCATGATCGCCGACGGTCTAAAGAGATATAGAATTAAAAGAATACATTAGAAACAAAATAATAATTTCACCTATACTCAAGAGCGGCTTTTCTTTCTTTTAATCAACAACTTTTATATTTACATTATTCGGATTGACTATTGTCCTTATCTTTGTTGCTATATTTATCACAGGTTGGAATACGCTGGTTGGAAGGTCGAACTGAACCCTTTATTTCGCTTGCTGGGGTAGACTGTACTAGTTCCACGTGCCATGTCTAATGGATGTCAGTTATCAGTTATCTCCTGTTAATTCACCTCTCCAAGTTCTCCACCGCCTTAACCAGGTATTGAACTCACACTCTTTAGGTCCTGGATCTAACTAACGCCTTTATCCACTGTCTATGTGTCCTTGAGTACATCTGTGTATGAATTTCTGAGTATTATAAACCTAATGTCTTCAGCAGCCCTTTTTTACCAGTGCTGTTATCATTGCAATATGAGCACTGTTAAAAATGTTTCTGAAGACATTGGGTTTATAATATGTTTCTCAGTCAATATCATAAAAATAAAATTAAAAATTGACCGTTTTCCCATTTAAATTTTCTGATAATTTTTCATAATTCTTCAGTTAATGATTGAGGAAGGTCTTTGTTTGTGCTACGATGATGAATTACCAGTAGAAATTCCTCCATTACATTGTTAAATACATGAACTTAGCAACTTTTCAAACCATTGCAATAACAACAATTCATTCAGATAATTAGAAGTAAGGGGGTACAAATGAAAAATTCAAAATTAACAACGTTTTCCGTTTCACTGAAGCAGACGTGAAACGCATGAGAACGTTATCGCCTTCTCTTGCTTTCTTTCTTTTTAATTGTTATTATTGTCACTATTTCATTTCAAATGCTTTCTTTTTCTCACTAAAACCAAACAGCGTCTCTAATATATCTTTTTCAGTCGTTGCAATAAATGCGGAATGGTCCATTACTTATCTGAGGTAAGGGCAGGGTGTAACGCATATATTAACTAACTTAAAAACTTACAAATTAACAGGCGAACCAATCAGATTCATGATTTGTTATTCGAAAACCGATTTTGGCCAAAAAATTCAAGACAGACTTTTATTTATATGATAAATAGCGTAGGCGAATTTCTGCTTAAGTTCTTTGTTTTTATTATCAATATTTTTTTAATGCAACGTAAAGGCTGTTTATCATATTTAAAATAAATATACAAAATGGTATAGTTAATTATAATTATTTTAAAATTCAACTACACAGATTTCGTAAATTGGTTTTATTGTATAAAAATCTGAAACCTCCAAAAGAAGTTATAAATTTTTAATAAGTAGATATAAACTGAAATTCCTGTTATATATTTAGAGATTCTTGGTAGAATTCAAAGAAGAATTGGTAATATTAATGATCCTGACCTGGCATCTCGTCTTCAATCAATTTTCCATCAAGTAACGTAGCTTCCCTGTGCCTTTTCTATAAATATTTTCATAATGTTCTGATGAGCTTTTTCTTTCGTAGCTCGACTCTATAAATTCATACACACTACTTGATTGGTAGCAAGATCTCGTCATATTACACTTGAAATTGATAGATGTAGCCATAAGTTTTATTTTAACAGTTACTTCTCTCGCACTTCTCGTGTGTTGAACTTTCTTGCGGCTTCTTGATTTTTAATCAACTTTAATCTTCTAAAATGGAAATGCAATGTCAATTGTTATCTTCTGACATCTTAATTTTGGTTTTTGTTCTTTCTAGTGTTTTTGTCATATTCTCTAACACTCAATAACTTCTTGCTTCTTAGTGGCTCTATTACCTTAATTGGGGTGAAATGTTGATATATATATATATATATATATATATATATATATATATATATATATATTGGGGAAAATGCATGAAAAATTGGAAAAATTTTCTTCTGACACGTTTCGTTCTTCGTGATATCATCGGACTCCGTTGTCATATATTTTCCCTAATATTGTTCTTTATATATAAAATATATATCGTTTTATATATATATATATATATATATATATATGTGTGTGTGTGTGTGTGTGTGTGTGTGTGTGTGTGTGTGTGTGTGTGTGAAGGAATATACTCTTAAGGTGTGCTATATTTATGGAATAAAGTGCTCAATATCAGAGATAGAGCGTGTGTAAATATAAAAGTGAACATTGAAGTCAACACTTAGAGGCGACAGGCTGTTTCATGTGAGACGCAATCGTCAGGCCACCCGACGAATCATGTTATGATTTCTGTTATTTTCTATAATGGTCGTAGCATGTAACGACCGATTGTTGCGATAAAATCACTACTAATGATATAAGGAACATATAGCCTGACGATTGCGTCTAGCATGAAACAGCCTGTCGCCTCTAAGTGTTGACTGCAATGTTCACTTATATATATATATATATATATATATATATATAAAGAGAGAGAGATTCAAGTATTTGAAGTTTTTTGCTTTTTATTTTCATGGTGGAGTATACTTGTATTGCCAATTAATATTCCTCTCAAGCGTGAATGTGGACTTTTTTTTGTTTTTCTTTTATATGTGCACTTTTCATTGGCACAAGATTGATAAGTATAGCCTGAAAATTTTACTAATATTTGTTAGTTAATACTAATTTTATTGTTTCTTCTATAATAAAATATGACATAATATAGTCAGCTTCGCAGACCATTTGCTAGTTCGGCCTTAACGAATTCTTCACTATTCTGAAAAGCTTCTATATATATTTACTAAAGGCGAACTTATTAAATATATATAGAAGCTTGATTTGTAGGTGATATATGAGGATATTTCCTATTGGGATGGTCGGTGTTCGAACCAGGGTCATATGATAGGACCATAGAATCCTACTATCTCATTTCTCTATTTTTTGGCTTTGTGCCGTACTTAGCTGAGTATAATATTTTAGTTACCTGAATTTTTAGATGAAAAATTTTTAGTATAAATGTTGACTAGTTTTTTTAGTTCTTTATTGTTGAATTTGGTCACAACGCTCAAACAGTTACATTCTACAAACAATAAGATTATTTTTTCAAGTTCTGATTCCTGCTATTTTCTATAATGGTCGTAGCATGTTACGACCGATTGTTGCGATAAAATCACCACTAATGATGAAAGAAACATTAGGCTGATTTAATAAGATTAAAAAATATTATTAACAGATCCAGACTTTCTAAAATGTTTAGTTAGTTTCTGCTTAAAAAATATTCATCATATAACTAAATAAAAACACGTAATGTAAATACTTTTTCACTAAAACAACTTATTTTAAGTCCATATTTTGAACTGTGGCGTTTACTACAAATAATCCACCCCAAGATTTGGGAAAACAATTGAATTAAAAGTTATTGTGAGTTTAATATTAAAATTTAACCAAATACCAGAATTGAAAATGAAAAATAATTATTTTATTAAAATTTAATCGCTATTTTAAATAATTTAAGTATGAACGAAGAAATTCAAAATTTCATTCTTAAACATTAATCTTACTTCATTTAAAAAATATTTTGAAAAAATTATAAAAATGAAGTTTTTTAAAAAAAAATGGGATCTGTGCATAAATTACTTCAATTCACGATGAATCTCTGTTAACTATGAGAACAAAAGAAGATTTTACAATACTATAAATTAAACTCTAAAGATTTAAGGTTTTCACACTTTTATGTCGTAATATATATATATATATATATATATATATATATATAAAGTGAATATTGAAGTAAACACTCAGAGGTGAAAGACTGTTTCATGCTGGACGCAATCATCGATTGCGTCCAGCATAATTGCGTCTTTCATAATTGCGTCCTGCATAATTGCGTCCAGCATAATTGCGTCTAGCATGATTGCGTCCAGCATGATTGCGTCCAGCATGTAACAGCCTGTCGCCTCTAAGTGTTGACTTCAATGTTCACTTTTATATTTATATTTACATACGCTCTATCTCTGATATTGAGCACTTTATCCCATAAATATAGCACACCTTAAAACTATATTTCTTCATATATATATATATATATATATATATATATATATATATAACACTTAAAATCCCATAGGTAATAATTTTTATTTTATGAGAGCTTTAAAAAAGCAGCTCTAAAATTTTGAAGACATACAAGAGGATTTGGTTGTAGCTCTTGATGATTGAGACCTGCTTTTTTAAAGCTCTCATGAAATAAAAATAATAATCTATGGGATTTTAAGTGTTTGATATTCTTTAATTAATAATAATTTTGGTCTGTCTCTTGACATAAAGATCTCCCTGTATCTATATCCCCTGGAAATTCCATACGGATTACCATACTGTATTTTTACTATATATATATATAAATATATAAATATATATATATATATATATATATATATATATATATATATATATATATATAATAACCATTTGTTTTGCATTCACATATATATAATAACCATTTGTTTTGCATTCACATATATATAATAACCATTTGTTTTGCATTCAACATCATCACTTGATAAGACACCGAAAGTGTTGAAACAAAATGGCTATTTTTGTAGTGATTTTTATATATATATATATATATATATATATATATATATATATATATATATATATATTGGTTAAAAATAAAAAAAATATATGACAAAGTGGAAAAAAGTTGTCATACATTTTTCTCCAATATTTTTCTTGATATATAAAAATATATATCGTGATCGCATATATATATATATATATATATATATATATATATATATATATGTGTGTGTGTGTGTGTGTGTGTATGTATGTGTGTGGGGGGTCATATTTATGCCTTTTACTTTTTGACCAAGTCGGCGACAAGAAACAATTAATATTGGCCCATTCCCATAAAAATAGGAAAAATCTTTTACTAAAATGCACGTAAAAATAAGACACCCCTCGAAGCCCACATACTCAGGACATCCCACCGTATATGGCTGTTACACACACAGGGACACACACATAAACACACACATAAACACACACACACACACACACATATATATATATATATCTTTCTCACTTCCTGTTTCTCTGTAAGATGAGAGGTTTTCTTAATTCCTTAATATTGGTTCTTTTATTTGTCTCATGTTTTATGTATCTTACGTCTGTCAACAAAAGTGGCTTGTTTTATGCATTCCATACAAACGCACCCACCCAAAACGCTACTTGTCGGCAATTGATTTGCCGCATATTTTAATATTCCCATATATATATATATATATATATATATATGTGTGTGTGTCTGTGTGTGTATTTGTGCGGATGTGCGTGTGGGTATGTCTTCATAAGAGCCACAGTTATCTATGCGTGCATCTATGTACATACGGATAAAGGTTTGAGTCAGAAATTCTTGAATTTTTCATGAGTATACTGCAAACGTGCCCAGAATATATACATGTGTGCGTTTGAATAAACTAGTGCATCTGTCTATAATGCATATATTTATTCGTACGCACGCACATTTTGTATATACGTATGTATGTGTACAGACAAAAGGGGGTATGATTTTACTTCGGAAGTTCATGAAACTTTCATGAGTATATTTCCGACACATTACATACACACACACACACACACACACACACACATATATATATATATATATATATATATATATATATATATATATATATAAGGAGGCGATAAACTGTTGGTCTAGTGGTTGATTACGATGTAGGCATTTTTTGTAAGTCGTTCATTCTCAAAGTTTTCTTTTCATCTCAATTTCAATGTCACCATTTAATGAGACTGTCATTCAGATTATTGTGCTACCATCAGACGCAGTTTTGCTGCTCTGGCCTCACTAACCCGCAACTGGCCAAGAGTGGTGAGTATGTTTAAACCTCTGAAGTCATGGTCAATCAGGGTGTGGTCCATTCAACAGGAGTGAGAAAGGCCCTGGATTTAGATTTGAATTTAGCCTTAGTAAATAAACTTAGTTATGCGGAAGTGGTGTACCCTAAATCGTACCCACCCACTCTCAATTGTGACATGTCTGTGTCAAGATCTTTTTTAAAGATATACAGCTATGAGACAAGGTAAAGGGAAAAGTGATTCAATACCTTTGCCTAAATTGTTAATGTAAACTGTACCTAATCAGCGATTATTATTCATTTTGATTAGTATTTCGTCACGTCAGGCTACGAGTCCCGTAAGTCATTAAGGCCGTAGGAGCACCACGTGTACTGCAACGATGGCAGCAGTGGTGCGTCTAAGGCAAGATCACCTGAGACCATCCCTGGCTGATTTTTGAATTCATATTTTTCCTTCTCCTTGTTCTCATTCCAAGAAAGAACAGTCATCTCTGCTGTTTAACTATTTTTAACTATTTTGAGCATTGGTCAAAAGTGGTTGTTTCGCTATAACTCGATTTAGTTTGTGTTCCTCTCGCGTAGACAAATTCAGAAAGTCTCCTTTTCTTTTGCTTTTACTTCTCAACGTAGTTATGTTTTCAAGAAACCCTCATTATCATTCGATGATCTCCGCAAAGCTTCCCTGATATCTCCAGTATGGACATTTCATAACTAAATAACTTCGTTATTTTCTGTTTTTCAGCATTTCTTAACTATTACCATTACATATGAGGTTTTTACAAGAAATGCAATAACTTTAATAAAACTTGTTGAAACTGTCTAAAAATTTAACTCAAGCTTTGTTTTGATGTCTAAATTAATCGTTTAAAATTTGACAAAAATTGTTCAAAGCAAATTCAAGTTATTGAGATTTATGTGATTTTCAAAATAGCTTCAGACGGACTGTATATTGTGTTCTCTCACCCTTCAGGGCCGAGACGATCATGACTCTTGATAGATTGTTTTCCTTCATTATCTACGAATTGGCCGTGATATAGTTTCCCGATGAATTCTCCACAGTTTTGAATTCAGAGTAATCTTTTCTGTAGACTGACTGCCAACCATGTAATAGAACCCTATCTGCCTTACTATTTGAACCATATCTGGAAGCTGGGAAATGGTGGATTTATGGCATTCCCAGGAGCATTAGTGTGAAAGTAAATGCAATAGACTGGGTTAGAATTTGAACTCGAATCTAGGGACTTCCTTTTTCTGCGCCGATAACACGTACGCTACGTAGGTATCGGACGCATTTTCCATCAAGATGACGGAAAAGAAAATAACCCTTACTAATATACGTAAGGATAAGTTTCTTCTCTTAAGCTAGTTAAGGAATTGTTTGCACTGACCGTAGTAATGTGACGTAGTATTTGTGATTCTAACTCCTAGGTTTGACAGTGTCTTAGACTCAGTGAAATCCGGGGGGGGGGAGCAACAACTCCCTCTCCCGTTATTTCATTGAATAACTCAACAATACAAATTAGAAGTAAACGAGACATCCTTCGGTATGAACAGCCGGACGAGAACAACCACCGTTTTTTTTTTTCATGATGTGCTTCCGTGTTTGGATTTACGGAATCAGCTGACATGATAAATTGTAAAAGATTTTATGACAATATTTTAATAAAAGATTTCAATAATTGTCGGCTAGAGTTATCTGCCTTTTTGTTATAAAGAATGAAGAAGGTTTATACCTTTGCCTTCTGCCATTTTGCCTGCGAATTCCAATCAAATTTGAAATGTTGGTTCGAGGCAAAGTGAAAAGTTTCTTTTTTTATGCTATTCAAACAAGGGATATATTTCGTCTGTCCGCATACAACGGCGTCTGAACGCGAATAGAATTTCTCCTCTCATTGCTCCTGTTTTCCCTGACCACTGAGGCTAACTGCTTCTTTTTTTTTTCTGTTTAAGGCTACGTAATCATACGTATACATAAATCATGTGACATGAATACGTACTTTGCTTTCATTTGCCCAGATAAAAAAACTTACGTGTTCTTTTGAACACATTAAGATCAAAAGCTATTTTTAAGCTCCACTTGAATATATTACAATAAACTGAGACAGACTACTATATAAGGTCCTAAGGAAGGAAATAATAAAATTAATTATCTTCTACTAACCTTCTTGAAGAGAGATGATTTGTATACACAGACGTTAAAATGTAAAAAATGTTATTAAAGAGACAAATGAATAGAAACCGTGCATTATTTTACACACCCACAGACGCATCATATATATATATATATATATATATATATACGAATGTTCCCGTGCCGTCACAAATGAAAGCAATTAGAAAGGTTTAATAGTGAGATGCAATGATAGAAGTCTTGAAACAATGTATTGAGAATCAATAAAACAAAGATAAAGAATTCACAACTAAAATAGAAGCCAATGAACTGTTTAATTAATCAGTCGTCTTTATATCTTTTAGACGTTCAATAGTATCTAGGATTCACTGATTACTCCTGGTATTATCCTGATCGCTTTTTGCTTAATATCTTTTCATGTCAAAAATTGTATGTGTTTAATATAACAGTGAAATGGAAAAATATCTCGGAAGAAAAAATAGCAACAAAGCGAAAAAGACGGTGACGACAACGCTTATTTCAAGACCAAATTGATACAATACGATCCCTTAACAGACAAAAGGTATCTGAGTGCCTCACTTGAAAGTCTACAAAAATATGACTGCAATTTAAGAAACATAGGCGTGAAGGAACTGATTTATTAAACGGTTCATTTTGATCGGGTAGTAATGTTATGTATATGCAGATAAATATTTTATTTGGATATATTATTAAAACGACCAAGGTAAGTAATCACTCATAAATTTACTAAATTAAATTCATTTACCTCTCTTCCAACTACAAATGGGACAGAAAATGTATAAATAAATATTTATTGATAATTATTATATTCTTTGATTCATGCAAATGCATTTCATTGCAAATGCATTTCATACTTTTGATTGATTTGATCAATTAGCTTTGTCAATGGTTTAATGCTTCGCTAATGTAAGGCGTGTTACACTAAGAGTAGGTTTTATTAAATAATGTAAAACTTTCATTCACTCTAACATTAATGTTGATCGCAAACTCTCGTGGTAAGTACAGGAAATGAAACAATTAATACGGTTATATTTTTACCTATATTTTTATTTTTTACCGATATTTTCTTAACAAATTTTGACATTCAACATATCAAGAGGAGGTGCTGAAAATTCCGTTAGTCGCAGAATTTCTCAAAATCTCATCAAATGACTAAATGTCAGCATTTCGGGGAAATTTTCTTGTCCTTTTCAGCATCCCTTTCGTGTGCTGTGAATTGAAAATCAAGAAAGGGATTTTAGAAGTAAGAAATTAAAGCCAGCATTATTAATAAAATATCACAGGTAACTTAAAGGTTATCGAGACAAAGCAGATTTCAAATTCCGACACTCATTTGGGTCATTTGGTTAGCGTCTCCACCCGTCTTTTGGGGGTAAAGTAGTAGAGTACACTGGAATTCTAGTCTTAGCTAATAGCCGCTAGGAGAAGCATTACTTTGAATTCAAAACTGTACAGAAGACTATGGGAAACTACAACACTATCTTTTCCAAAAAGTCATAGAAATTCATAGATAAAAAAAGGAATCTAGGATGGACTATGATCATCTCCCTCCCGGAAAGACACAGCAATTAAGAAAAATTGTTGACAAAATATGGTTATTAAATTATTATACTTTAAACACACTTTCAATTAATTTTAATATAAAAATACATAGCAAGGAGTTTTTTTTTACACTAGGAATATATTGTAACACATTTTATTATAGATATTACATAGATAATGATTTAACTGTAGCAATACATTGTAATTAAATTTAATATAGAAATGCCTAACAAATCATTTGACTATAGAAATGTATTATTAATATGGCGTTACATCTTATATATTATTATTAATATCTGCATTATAATCGATTTTAACATTAAAAGTACATAAACGGTAAAATAATTATCTATTGGAATCCAATCAAAATATATTTACGAAGGTGATGCTTGTGATTTTTATAGAGTGAAATGTTATAAACAAATTTAATAAAGAAATATAAAAATGTATTGTAAACGTTTTAAATATAACAATGGATTTAAGTGATTTGACTGACGAAATACTTTGTAAAGGATTTTCTGAGAGTATTACGTGGAAAAACAGGGAAAACGCGAATTCCTAGTGATCAGTTTAATAACGGAATCGGGCAATTATTTATCGAATGGTTCTCATTGGGTTTTTTTCACTTTTTAAAAATTTAAACTAGCTAGCTAGATAGATAGATAGATAATGAAAAGACTGGCATAGATAGATAGATAGATAGATAGATAGATAGATAGATAGATAGATAATGAAAAGACTGGCATAGATAGATAGATAGATAGATAGATAGATAGATAGATAGATAGATAGATAGATAACTTTATAGGATTTTTTGAAAATGGACAGACTCAGAATCATGTGATTGTTTCTATTGTTCAATATTCCTCACCTTGTTTCATAAAAAAAAAACATTTAAAAATCTTGAATTGCATCGCTTCTATCCAATTCACCCCTTTTTCTTTATCCACATATATTTATTAAAAGAGAAAAAAAAAATGCCCCGAAACCCATTAATACTGAGGTATACTTCGTCCTAACAATTATAATCGAAAAATGCAATTCAGGAAAGTTTCCTTGTGTCAAACAAATGTAAATGTTACCCCCTGCCACTGCCACACCCAAGACATTATAATAAACGATTGTCTCTGACTTACAATAGATGGACTGATAACAGATTAGGGAGATGACAAGGGTGGGTCACTGGTTCCGTCAACCAGAACAGGATTGTGGTTGGGTGAAACCCAGGACCGGTGGAATGATGGTGGTATTTTACTATTATGAATTCAAAATAGATGAACGTTCGTCTCTAAGAAGATCTCATCTGTTGTAGAAAGTGTTGATAAATGCGCAGTTGAATGATGAGAATCACTTTGGGGATAAACGTCAGGGTTAGAGAAGATACAAAAAGAGGTGGGAAGTTGATCGGACCAAGAAAAAAAGACGAGGGAAAAGGAATGAATGTTTTGGGGTGATTTGTAGAGATTGAGATGGAAATGATAAAGAAAGAAATACAAAGAAGGAAAGGAAAGGCTCTGGTCGAAATATGAAGAAAGAAAGAAAGAAAGAAAGAAGAAAAGAAAGAAAGAAAGGACAAACAGGAGTAAGAAGATAAAAACAAACAAGAGATAAAGAAAGACAGAAAAATCTGTACTCTAATGTTAATAAAAGTAAAAAAAAGAAAAAAGTGATTTCAAGGAAAAATCATTAAAAACAATAATAAACAGAAAAGCCAAAAGAAGAAAAAGAAGAAAAAAAAAAGAAAATAAATTAGAAAATGGTAAAAAGAGAAAAAAATGGCAGAATATTTAGAGCCACCTTGGGGAGTACACAAGCAATGAAGGAAGTTGTGGACAGCTACAATAAACCCGCCTTGCCCGTCGCGGACCTGGGACTGGCGTGTAAGGAATTCCGTCGGACAGAAAGAATAATTTAGTACAGACCAGGGGGAATTGCTATTTCAATTCCACACACCCTTGTAACACCCGTTTTCTTCCATATTGATTGGCTCGGGAAGATTATTATTATTATTACTGTTGTTATTATTAGCAGTCGTCATCGTAATTACTGTGATGGTGTTTGTGGTCATTGCTATAACTTCGTCTTTGAATATATTCATGAATATTTTAATATCTTTCATTTCTTTCCTTTTTGTTCTTTCTTTTCATTATCATTAATAAAATGAAAGAAAACGATAACAAAAACAAAACTCAGAAAGTGTCGAGAGTTTTTTTTTTTTTTTTTTTTGCCCGATAATCTAAAAGTTTTTAATCTCTTTTTTCTCATTTAATCTAATATTTCATTTTCGTCTTCGTCTGTGTTGTTAGATTCTTCTCTTTTTGTTAAATCTTGAAATGTTTATCGTCTTTTCATGCACTTTAAAATCATTGTCCTATTGTGGAGTGGTTTCCCGTTGCCTCCTCCACAGTGAATCTTTTGAGTTGCCATCTACAGTTAGTTGGCCCTTGACTCGTCAAGAGTGTGTCCACATGTTATAAGTTGCTCCTAGCATCTATTATGTCTCGCTTAGGCTACTCGCCGTGACGTCACTAGGAATTCTCTTCTATTGACTCCAATGAACTAATATTTATTTTTGTAAAAATACAAAAACAAAAACGTGGCACAAGGCCAAAAGTGAGGATAGGGAGGGCTGGTCATCATCTTTCTTAGCTTAAATTTAGCTAGTCACAGTCACTGATCCAAACAATCTATACACTATTCTTTGCACCAAAATACCAAATTCTTACTTATCATTCTTACTACAACCACAATAATACCTCAAAATCTCTGTTAAATCTTAACTAATCCCCAATATGTACAATTTGTGTGGGAGTGGATAGGATAACAACATTTAAAAATTAGAATCCTAATGAATATTTACAATATGCATAATACTATATGTACAAGAAACTAAACAAAATGGTGTTAGATACGTCCCTGCGCTGGTAGTATCTCGGCTACGACTAGCTTGGACCGGCTCTGGCCTGGACCAGCTATGACAAGCCAAGACCAGCTATGTCTAGCTCTGACCAGCACTGACCAGCTTGGACAAGCTATGACCAGCTAAGCCTAGCTTAGACCAGTTCTGACCAGCTTGGACAAGGTATGACCAGCAAAGACCATTTAAGAAAACCCACAATTCTTAATTGTGGCAGAAATATCAGTTAACTGGACGAAATTAATGCTGGACTTGGATGAATTAAAACCAATCATTCGACCAACGACACACACAACTACACATTTATTCAGGGGCACCTCGACATGGTGTAATGATTAGAAAGCTTGTCTTGCTAGACCAATTACGACTGAGTAGTGGGTTCGATCTTCACTGGGTGCCCCATGCTTTCGGTCTTAGTCAACGGCGCTACCAGATTGCTACAAAAATAACTGACCCCAAGGACAAAGAACTTTCCGCAAAGGATCCAAACCATGATATCTTCATTAAACTTGCACAATGGGACTCCGACCTTGCAGTGGAATAGGGCGTGACCCAGGGTCTCCACCGACTCACCGCAGCAGATGCAGTTGGCTGAAGAAAGATTTTTGCCGACCCAGAGGGTCGTTTTCAATCACCGACCAGGTTTGTGATGACCTATGTGCTAGTGAGGTATTTCAGATGCCCAAGGCCATATGGAGTGAGCCTCCTGCTTTGTTAAACTGAGCTCTCCAATCAGACCATCTTGAACGGACTAACACTTTATACAATGCCTTACAGGACAACACCTGGACATCAGAGAGACTATCCGTCGCCCGTAAGAGGAACTTGAGAGCTAACCAGCATTCACGATAGAAGGAGCACTCGCCTCAGGGTAAACAGTGGACCTTTTCCTCGCACAAGTGCACACTTCTCAAAGACGGGAAATTCTTGCTGGCGTCTTCCTTCCAAAATTTGCCATTCCCAAACGCTTACGAACACATTCGATCTAAGAACGCGATGCGAAGCGTATATTGACGAATTTCAACGCTACGGATACCCAGACAACGTTCAGAAGTATGGGG
The DNA here is from genome assembly GCA_903632075.3 of Acanthosepion pharaonis. Classification (NCBI taxonomy): domain Eukaryota; kingdom Metazoa; phylum Mollusca; class Cephalopoda; order Sepiida; family Sepiidae; genus Acanthosepion; species Acanthosepion pharaonis. Next base: position 352,328 of record CAHIKZ030001355.1, read on the forward strand.
ACAATATCTTGGGAGCCTAACCTACCCAAAAGAAGGAAAACAAAATCCTAACTAATTGCATTAGTATGGCATACGGGAGTGGAAGCACGGAGAGTCAGTAAAAGAGAATTAGTTATATGTTGTGGCCTGTTTAGAGTCCAGAAAGAAAGACACGGAAGACGAAGGTAGGTTGAACAAGTGGATTGAAATAACAGATATATACAAAACAAGAGTGTTAATAATAAGCAGATAGAGGTAGACGTCCGAACGGTAGGTTAACACTACGTCTCCGCTACTCTACGACTCTCCCCTAGGGTGTCTCGCTGTTAATATTTATGAGAGGAGGAAGAGTTCATTCTACTGTATGAGGGTTTTACCACAGCAGTATATGTGTGAAAAACATACTTCCGCCTTCTCGTTAAAGAAAGATTCCTCTGGGACGATAGACGAACTGCACCCTTTACCTTCTCCCGCACATCCGACCAATTCATTTCCAGCAAGAGATCGGGACCGAACCAGACGCTGAAAATCTTGACCAGCCCGTTCATCCAAAGGAAATGCCCGTCCAACCGCAAGCCAACAGATTTATCGCGGCTGATATTGGCCCCTGTTACCGTAACGCACCGTCTATCTTTTCCGACACAAGAACAGAAACTTCATCTGCATAGGCGGGGTGTCTGTCCGAGGTGGTAGCATCAGGTAAGGAGATTTTCCACGTAGGACCGGATTCGCCTTTAACTTGACAAGGAAAGTCTCCAAAGGCAAGAGCGTAAAGGCGAAAGCGGGCAACTTTGACGAATGGCGCGAGAAAACAGGAAAGGCTCCAATTGTACTACATTCATTTCCAGCAGCACACCGGAGGTCGCGTGCACAAGTTGGATTCAGGCGTGAAAGTCCGACCCGAAACCGGAATCCAAAAGGTCAGCCTCCAGAAAACGATGATCAACCCTATCGAATGCCTTAGACTAATCTAAATTGATCAGCGCGGCTTCGCTGTCGACTTTCTCTATGATCAAGCGTAATAAATGAATTTTGTCCTGAAGAGTCCTACCCTTCACAGGGCACGTCTGCTCAGAGTCAATCAGGATAGAGAGGACAGCCTGCAAACGGCTGTCTAAAATCTCAGCTAAAATTTTCAATTCTACTTAACATCGTCAAAGGCCGAAAGTTATCTATACCATCCCCACCGTACTTGATTTTGTGTAGTAACTTGATCACACCCCTGGTGAAGCGTTGAGGTACAGACCCCTGCTTCGTCCAGTGTTTGGAAATCATTTCCAGCAAGGGAAAAAGAACGGGCAACTGCCTCAGTTCGCAAGGAAGACCATCTAATTTCGGAGTTTTGATCCGGCCAACCAGCTTTAGTTCTTCCCAGATCTCAGACTCTGAAACTCGACCCTCGCAACCGGCCGCTTCTGCCACCTCGAGGCGGAGGAAGTCAACCAAACAGGCTTCGAGCTGGGTATGGCTCAGACCAAGCTCGCAGGTGAACAATTCTTGAAAGTAGTCAAGAAAACCCTAACATGTGCCCGCGTTTGTCGTCACAGTGTGCTTATCTAGCAATCTAACGTACGCGATATGACTATTAAATGCATTTCTAACTTCCTCTACACACAATTCAGCGGCCATATTTGTTACCTCAGGAGACATACTTTTTAATCTAGCCCTAACTACAAGAGCTTGATCCTTCTTGATAAGCAAGCGGAACAGTTCCGCTCTAGCTAAGGCTACTTCTCCACTATCACGGGATTTAATCGCCCGATAAACTTTTGCTTCACATTAATTAGGTCGAGTCGACGAGTATAATCAACAGTAAACGACCTAACTTTAGATATCAATAAATCCCACCACTTATTCCCAACCACATCCCCCATCAATTCCCGTTTTAGTATTAGGATCAGCTGGTCTTGGAAATTTCGCTTACCAAATAATGATACGTTCAATTTCCAGTAGCCAGCCATCCTAAACTTAGACTTATTACCCGAACTGGAAAAGCCTATGATCCGAGTAAACTATAGAATGGAAACTTGTTCTCTTAACTAGAACTCGATCGTTGTAGTTAGAACGCATCACCGAAGCCGAATTGCCCCTATTAGTCAAAGTCCACACTACCTACCGGGGGTGTTCATTACGATACTTATCGACAGGATCGATCTTATCGATATAGTCGCAAAATAGTTTCACATCCGTATTGTTAGTATCCGATCTTATCCCTACAGGAGGTTAAAACTACCTGACAGGACGTCTTCAAAAACGTCCCGATTCGCCGAAATAAATCAGGTCGCTTCGCATGGCCAATTAGACGAAGAGACTCATCTTTTATGGTAACATCCAGCATACAAAGCCTGTCTGCCGAATCTGCGCAGACAAGAGAATACGCTGCATTCAAAGACTTGCTCGGTAGCCAAAAAAAAAAAACCTCTCGAGCACCCATCAAAACATGCTGAATATAGAACAAGCCTCTCAGACTGAATGTATTCTCGGTCGCGAATTGAAAAGAGTGTCTCCTGTCTCCTGTCTCCTGTATACAGTATACATCCACACCTTGGTCATTTATACAAGCCATCCAGAAACATGATCCATAAGATTAAGTTTGGTTATCTGCATTAAACATAGCTGGGGTGAGAGCACCGACAAATGGCAGCAATGAGCCTTGGCACATCTCACTCTTGATCGTACCACTAATATCCCGGGGGTGGGGAATGTTAACTTTATAATCACTTATATAAGGGGGGCGTGAACAAAACACTGGAGCCTCTCTAAACAAAATTGATTCAACTTTTTGACATTGTCGTCATCAAAAAAAGTCAATGGCGGGAACGTAGAGAATGCATCGTTTGCTTCTTGTAAAATCTTCCAAATCTCTTGAGAGCCCTATCTTGACCTTACTACGGCCAAGACCATTTTGCTTTTTCTTTTTTTTTTCTTTTTTTTTTGTAGTCTTCAACGCCTTTTCCGCTGATTTCTTTCAAGTTCAACAGAATTTTTAATTCTTTCATTTTCCTTGACTTTGTAATCTTTTTACCTGCCTGCTCAGGGGTCACTCGGCACACGTCCTCTCCAGTATTGTAGGGGGGTATCTTTTGTTCTGTGATGGTGTTGCTTTTCTTGACATACGCTGCTTTGTCTTTTCTGTTATTCCAATTTCTTAGCTGAGTTCATAGATTCAGGTGAATCTGATGGATTGGGAGTGGATAGATAGGTGGTCTTTTGGGGGGGGGTATGATAATGGGAACCCCTTTCAGCGTGGTCATTTTGGTTGGGGTGGAAGTTAATTATTTGGTCTGCGTTTTGAGTGATGGAGATGACGGTGTCGAGGAAAAAGGTCCAATTTTTTTCACAGATGTTTCTGGTACACTTTTAGCCCTTATCGCTTCATTTAGTTGCTCCAATCTTTCAAACTTCTTGAAGCTGGGTTCGTATCGGAGTCTTTGTTGTTTTCCATACATGTGGCTGGGGCATTATCCTTGAAACTGGTAGAGGAAGTGGGGGCTGTGTGTGCCTTTTTCCGTTGTGGTTTCTCGAGACAGAGGGTCCCGCAGTGTGGAGCTTCCCTTTGGTCTTATCACGACCTGCAATTCCCCCACCCCTTTTCCTTCTCCGCAACCGCACAAATGATGGGAAAAGGCTTTTGGGGGGAGTGGGGATCGCGAAATGGACCCAGCCGATTCTGGTCACAGGCGAGACAGAAATACAGACTCGACCAAAGGGGGGGAATTTGGATGGCGGAGGCCAGAAGTCCAGAAGCATTCTTCTCTGGACAGGAAGAGGAGAGGGTCTCTCCACACTTCCAGCAAGTTAGTGACGTGAAAAATAAAAAATATAAATTTAGTGAAACAACGCAATTAGTTAAAAAATAATTCCCTTTTTAAAATTTAAACCAGAAAAATAAACAAATTATGAAATAAATACTACAAAAGAAAAATTATAAAAAAAGTGACAATATTTTTTGCAAGTGGAACAAAATGGCCGATATAACATGAAAATAAAATAAAATAAAAACAGATTAAACAATGAATAAATGGAAATGAAAAGTGACACTAAAATTAAACTTGGCTTGCAGCTGGGCGAAGACGAGTAATAAATAACTTTAAGGCACAAAAAGAAGTACCATATAGAAAAATGAAAACAAAAAGTATTAAGTAAAAGAAAAGGTATACGAAAAAAATAAAATAAAAATTAAGTTTACGAACGAGGAATAAAAATATAAAAGAAACTGAAAAAAAATACGATAGACACAAAAATTAAATCAATAGAAGAGTTAAAGAGAATGTAATAGCAACAACAAAAAGGACTGGGAAGAGTGAAAAAGAAAATTCAAAAACTTTCACAGAAAAAAAAAACAATAGAAAAAAACTTCAAAAATCTTACTTATTATAAAATGCAGATTGTGTGTGTGTGTGTGTGTGTCTGTGTGTGTGTGTGTGTGTGTGTGTGTGTGTGTGTGTGCGTGTGTGTGTGTGTGCGCGTGTACGTTTATATATTGGATCGGATTTCCTACATTTTTCAACCGATTTCAACAAAACTTCACAGGACTACGCAGTGGTTCTGACAGCGGCAAAAATTGGGAAAACACGATTGTTTATGCACGAAATCAATTTGAAAACACGATAAAACACGATTCTGTCACCAGAATGAAAGGGTGACAACTCATATCGAGTTATACTTATAAAACCCAGGTTGTGTGTGTGTGTGTGTGTGTGTGTGTGTGTGTGTGTGTGTGTGTGTGTGTGTGTGTGTGTGTGTTCGTTTATATATGGGATCGGATTTCCTACATTTTTCAACCGATTTCAACAAAACTTTTGTTTTTGACAGGTAGTGTTTCTTATTGTCATACACACTTTTTTTCTTTATTTTTACATTCAGAATGCTTTAAAAATTCCATTTACAAGACAATTGTTTATAATAAAATTCTATTCAATCGATAGACTCATAACGATTGAAAACAAGGTTTTTGTTTGATTTTGGGTTTGAGCAATTTGTAAAAAAAACAAAAAAACAAAAACTAATTAAGACATGCGTGTCCGTCAACCTTAAACAATAATCTTTGTCAATTTGATTTTTCAGTCTTTATGATGGTCGATACTTGATCTATCTCTTATTGTTACATCCCCGGGCAACGCTGGGCTCTACTGCTAGTAAGTGATAAACTTAACGTAAAATATAACAGTTCAGGAAACGCAAAAATATGAGTTCCTGTCGGTTAGCGACAAAAAATACGTCGACCGCGTGGCGAAACAAGAATCGGTCTGAATAAGCTTTATAGAACAATGGACTGACTCCAACGGACTGGTATTTACCTAGTCTCCCCATTGAAACAAGATGTGACATAAGGTCGAGTTTAGTGCGGGGAACACGAGCGCGTACGCTCGGTTCAAAAGTCAAAATTTTCCCAGACTCCGCAACTACGGTATTGGGCACTTTACATTGTTTATTTTTCTCAGCCGAGTCTCCGTCCGTAGACAGATCTCCGACTCACTCGTACTGTGCCCGAAGACAATCGCGAACTAGACAGCGGACTGCCTGACTCAGACAGAGTGGTATTTACTCAGTCTCCGCGCCGAGACGAGATGTGACACAAAGTCTAGTTTAGTCACTAAACTCGATAGCGGACAGCCTGTTAATTTCTCCTGACTCACTTTGAGTTCTTTATTTAAGGCGTCTTGCCTAGTTCATTTTTGTTTTTGTTTTTTGCTACTTTTTTTTTGTTTTTGTTTTTTGCTACTTTTTATCTTTGTTTTTCCTTCACATCTTTTTCCACTTTCATTTCTGCTTTCTTTCTCAACTCTTCTTTCTCGCCTTTATCCTTTTTGACTTTTACTCTTCTTAATCTTCATTCAACAACAGATGCTTATTATTATGAGTTAAGTGTTTTAATTTGTGGTTTGATAAAATTATTTAACAAGTTTCGGACTTAATATGAATTCAGTGTTTATCTTCTACTAGACTATTTGACAGCCAAGGCTATCATGCCTCTCCCAAGGGTTTTTAACGTAAGTGAATATATAATGAACTCAACAGGTATTCAAACTCAGCTCACCGATTACTCTATCCGAGCCGCTAACCATTACACCATCGCGAATTCACTAAAGAAAAGGTTCCCAAAAGGTGCGTAACCTCTCATAGGTGTGTCGGAAGAGGATAGCAGGTGAGGCGGAAGAGGATAGCAGGTGAGGCGGAATGATTGAAAGACAAAGATTTAGAAACAGTTTTTAAAAATTCATATGCTAAAAATAAATATGATTTCAAAATTTAAAATATTATTATGGATTACTTGTAATTGCATGCATGAGTCCCAGAAATAGTTATAAATAATTATTGACCGATTTTATCATTGTGGTATTTTTGCATTATATCAAGTATTAAGAATATGGTAACTAGGGTCTGCAAATTGAAGGAGAAAGTTATCAATGATACTGTTCTGACTTTGAATCTGCAGTTATCTCCTTTGAACACACTCTCTGTTTTTTTATTTTTTATGTAATTTTTATTACATAAAATTTGCGGCCCAAAGAAAAAAAAACTTTATGAATCAGTGCTCTACGGTAAGAACATTGTATTCATCACAAACTTTTATTACAGTAATTTGTTATAATTGTTCTATTTTATTAGTAGTTTTATATATATATATATATATATATATATAGAGAGAGAGAGAGAGAGAGAGAGAGAGAAAGAGAGGGGGGAGGGAGGAGGCACGGTGGAGTAATGGATAGCGTCTTGGATTGAGGAATCGCAGAACCGAGTTCGAATTCCAGTCGAATCCATTAGATTCACTCACGTGCTAATACTCTTGGGAAATGTGAATCCTCTTCTTCTCCCTCTATGGGTAAAATAGCAGGACAGACTGGGTTCTATAGCCTTGGGTGGCAACTGGCCTAGGAGAGGGACAACTCTGAATTCAAAACATGCGGAGGGTCGTTTGGGGACCTTTTGGCACTTAGTGCACCAGTTCTCTGAATTCGTCCCTTCAAAAAGTGTGGCTGGTCCTGCACGAAACCTTCACCATTATAATCAAATCTCATGTGCCGGTGTCGGGCTGTCGGTTTCCTGGGAACTGATCTGCTTGACCCTCATACGTTGAACTCGACGGGAGAGTCGACTATATATATATGTATATATATATATATATATATATATATATATATATATAAAAGAAAACTATATATAAGGTTCAGTACTAAATGTGGTTTTAGGTAACTACTGTCTTGAAGCATAGCCAGATAAGGGAGATTATCTTTGCCAAATTGTAAGTTCTCCTTCCATTATTCCGTATTAATAATGTCTTTGATCATAATATTTATCAGCTACTTTCCTGTTGGCATAAGGATTCTTCTCCTGAAATGGAAATTCTTCTCCTGAAATGGTAAAGTTAAAAGAAAATTCCTACTGTTTCTTCCTCTCGACAACATCTTATTAATATTTTTTAAATACTTATAGCAATATTGAACGATTTGAAATGCAAATCGATCTTTCATTCTAGACTTAATATTATTAAACAAGATAAAATACAATATAATGGAACAAAAGAATATAGGGTGCGCCAGTTGTTTGGGAACACAGCGTTAGTAGGCCATAAATGACCTACCAAATAAAACTTAATCTGAAATTACGCACCATCACGAGCATTTGAAATCGAAAATGAAAATGAACACCGTAGCGCTAATTACCTGTCACAGTATTTCAGAGTAATTTCTTGAAAGTAGCCAGGCCATTCGGGTTTGAGTTTGAAAATAAACTGAAGAGAACTTGTTTTCATATGGCAAAGAGAAAGAAATATGCTATAAGAACAAAGTTTTTTTTTTAATATTGTTCATGCAATACCAGGTTGAAGAGTCACTCAAGCTAGTGGGTTAGTAAATGAGTTGGTTGTAAGGGCGTGCAGAGAGAGCGTACAGAGAATGAGGACAGAGACTGTAGTGTAGTAACCATAGTAATCGTAGTGAAAATGATGATAAAGTTTTCCATTATTTACTGGGTAATTGAAAAGTAATTCCCTTTTTATGCATGAGTGGCCGGCCAGCCAGGAATCCTGACTTCAACACACTGTGACCTTTTTTTCTTTGGGGGTTGATTAAAGGAGCAAATCTACTTTACCAAACCGAGACTTTGAAAGAACTTGAAGGTCGAATACAAAACGTTATGTCTTCCATACCACAAGAGTTCTTGGTGAAATCAGTTGACGCGATTCTTAGGCTGCTCAAGAAGCTGGTACCGAGATCTGGTACCGATATAGAATTTTAGATAAAACTTCATGCTAAACACTTTCCTATTATATCCATTTCTTGTAACAATTATAGTTAGTAAATAAATTATAAGTATTTTAAAATGGGGAGTTACGTTTCAATCACCCTGTATATTATTATTATTCTGTTTGCATGTATAACTCTCACACTACTGGACTGAAAGCCCTTATGCTTTCTGAAGGAGAAAACCTACCATAATTTACAGGATGTAAAACCTGCTTTCTTAAAAAAAATCGAATCAAAAATATCGTCTGCGTCAGACAAACGAAGTTGAAATAGTGTTTGAGTAGGCTAACGTTTACCGAGATAATGTAGACAATTATGTACGTAAGCTTAAGTCTATAATGCTACATAATTAGATCTAAACGGGTGAGAGCTTCATAGTCAGCAAATACAATATTAAATTTGAAATAATTTAGAGAAAACAAGGAAGGGGAGGAAGAGAAGAAAAAATGGCACGAAAGAAGGAAAGTAAGGAAATAAGAAAGAGTGAGAGAAAAACGAAAATAAAACCAGGCGATCAGACTTCATCATTGCTTGATATTAATATATAAATTATATATATTAATATATAAATTATATATATTATAATATAAATATAAATAATATATATATATAATAATATAAAATATCTAGCACTGACGAAGGCTGTAAAAGCAGTTTTCTGATTTCCCAAAAACTTTATCAAGGCAATGTAAGATTTATTTTGCTGCACGTGTTTATATACAAGAGCAAGGATGTCATTGTTTTGTCAAGGCTTTTAAATTTGAGAACGTTCGTGAATGTTCATCAAGTGGTTGAAAAGTCAATCAAAACATATGGAAGACACAAAGTGACATAATTCAAAAAGTGTGACAAAAATATTTATGAACCAGTAATATTCATATATATATATATATATATATATATATATATATATATATATATATATATATATATATATACAGGGCTTGGACAAAATAATTGAAACACTTGTTAAATTCAAAGAAAATTTATTTAATATGGAGTTGGTCCTCCTTTAGCCTCACATACAGCTTTAATACGTCTAGGAATGGAATCATACAGCTTCCTGACTTCATTCAGAGGAATTTTCTCTTCCATTCTTCCATTAACACCTGCTCCAGCTCTTTACGACACAACAGTGGCGGATAGCGGCTCCTAACTTGTCGCTCCAAAATGCACCACAAATGTTCAATAATATTGATATCTGGAGATTGGGGAGGCCACTCCATGTGTTCTAGCTCACTGTCATGCTCTTCATACCAATTCTTAACCACTCGAGCGGTATGTATTGGAGCATTATCTTCTTGGAAGTTGCAGTCACCATCAGGGAATAAAGTCTGAGCAGGATGAACAGGATCTCCCAAAATGTTCAGGTAATCTTTGCTGTTGATTCTACAATGCAAGGCAACTATTGGACCGTGACATTTCCATGATATGGTGGCCCAAACTAAGGCAGTCAGTGTTGTAAGCTTCTTTGGCCTGCCTCCGCACATAAAATCGCCCTGAGTTTGGGAAAAGAGAAAAACTGGACTGCGAATATGACTTGCTTCCATTGATCTGCAGACCAGGCATTGTGATCTCTGCACCACTTCAACCTCTTCTGAATGTTGCGAGTGGAGAGAAGAGGTTTCCTTACGGCGGCTCTTCCATGATATCCAGCCTTATGGAGCTCACGACGAAGTTTTAGTAAAAACTCGACTATTCAGATGATTATTCAACTCAACAGTCACTTTTGTCGCAGTAGTCCGATGATTTTTTTGCCACATTGCGTTTCAATGCATGTCAGTCTCTGTCAGGAAGTTTGCAAGTCCGGTCTGAATTGCTACGGTTGCTAGAGATCTTGCCCTGTTTCTCGAATTGCGTCATAGTTCTTGATATGGTAGCCCTTGAAAAACTAAACAGTTCAGCAACCTTAGTGATCGAGGCCCCTGCCATGCGATCTAAAAATAGATAAGACAAATACAGTAAATTAGATAAATAAATGCATTTACAATAGATATAACCTGCAATTAGGAAGTTTTAGTTAAACTTCTTAATATAATAGGTCTTTGAAATATACGAGTGGATTTTGCACCTGTTCCAATTATTTTGTCCAACCCCTATATATATATATTGCGAAACGGAACGCTGATTTTAAAAATTTCAGTTATTCTGTTTTGATTAGTCTTATATCTATCGTCTCTTCATGTTGACTTGAATATCGTCTAATTTTAATTATGTTTTAATAACCCTGTCCTGAAGAAGGTCTACTAGACTGGGAAAAAAAAAAACTTGCATATTCGGATTTTTGTTTTTCCATATTTTTCTTCATACTGTCAGATCTATATCCACATATTTGCTTACATATATATATATATATATATATATATATATATATATATATATATATATATATATATATATATATATAAACACAGTAGGGAGAATAGAGTTTTTAAATCTCAACAAAAATGTTAGCGTTAAGTTTAACGATATTGTGTAGGATTTTAATACACGTCAGCATGTGGCGAAAAAAAATCTAGTAGAAAAACATCCTGGACAAAGTTGTCTCTCCTTACAGCGTATTTCTTAGTTTGTCATTTGAAAATACGTTCCCACGAGAGGCCACCAGTTTATTCCTATCTTATATTCGAAGGATCTGTTTACTTTCGAGAAATCTCTTTGGGGTACTGTGACGGGTGCTACGGTGTTCCTTTTCATTTCAAATGCTCACGATGCATCTTAAAGAGAAATGTTAAAATTTGGTGCGTAATTTCAGATTAAGTCTAGTCTTCTGACCTGGATTGAAGGATCTATTTGCATTTCAAATCGTTCAATATTGCTATAGGTATTTTCGCAGATAAGATCTTGATATCTGGTAATTATTGCATGGATAGTGGGCTACAACCAACAGCCTTATGCATCATGCAATTTTCCTCTGCATCCAAGTGTTCATCACTTTTCGGATTATTTTTACCGTTCTTAATAGCCTTGCTTTCTGTCACAGTTCCACTGGCCAATTAATAACAGTTTTCTTTATTATTATTATTATTATTATTATTATTATTATTATTATTATCTCTTCTTTCGCACAGTTTTTTCGTTTTCAACCGGATATCTTGCATTCTGGGTGTTCGTCATCAAATAGTATGACCTCAAACAGCACAATTCGTAAAATATTTACTGAGCCAAGCAACACAAACTTCTGAAACGATGGGCTATTAGGCTTTAATCTGATTTTCTTAATTTCGGTCTTTATATTCGGTGGTAAAGACCCCAGCGCCCCAATGATAACTGTGGCTCGGTGGGGGCTAATACTGGCCTGAACGATCCCACAATCTAGCAAACTTGATCCGGAGGTCATATTTTCAATTACATTGACTTTGATATTATGGTCACCATAAATAGTTCCATCGATGAGGCGTCATGTTGTTGTTTAATCTTTATCCTTTTCTTTTTTTTTTTTTTTTTTTTAACGACAGTAATGTTTTGTTCGATGACCTCAATGATGTGATTTGTTTGAATGTTGAAATCCCAGAAGATCTTGACTTGACTTCTCTTGTTTTTGGCGGGACTATTTCTATTTGACTTCAAGTCCAAACCTCTTGTTGTATTCATATGCAAAACTCCATTTATAATTAGCAGTTGATACAGCTGGACGCTAAACAAATCCAAAATTGATGACGAAATTACTAAAGAAATTGTAGTGAATTCTTTTAACTAATTATAGTTTTCAAGATTCTATTCATTACTTCACAAGAGAATAGTAGTTTTATCGTTTTCTGTTACAATTATTATTATTATGATTAATAATAATAATAATAATAATAATAATTGAGTTGATATCCTCTCAGATTCTGCGATGCTTCGGCCGGGTGATAATGGTCACGTGTCAGTTCCTCGCAATTTGGAGACGCAACACTCGTTACATGAGCTGTTCCAAGCAGCGCTGCCAGCTGTTCACTCTAAATGATACTAGGTATCCCGACAGCATTCCCGAGTGCACCAACGACAAAACGTAGAACCTAAGCTGCTACTTGGTATATTTCTTTGGTTTACCCTGCCATGTCTTGAAACCTCTGCATTTTTGCCTGATCCGCCTTGGCGATGTACTCCAAGATTTCGCTTCTTAGACGCAACATATGATTTTGGTTGCTGCTAAGAAGTTTATTTTCAGGTCATACTTATTGACGTAGGAAAATAAACCCGTGCCGTTGAGAGAATATTAAGGGACTGTTTCTCTCACTGCTCTGTCGCTACTAGACAGGAGTTGTACAGTCCTTACTTTCCAGAGACTAAAAGCAATTCAGGCTCCGTGTAGGTGAGTAATTATTGTCTACCCTCCGGCCTCTCTATCACAGGCGTGATATGGCGAATCTCTTCCTGCTCTGTCGTTACTGGACAGGAGTTGCCCAATCTTTACTTTCCAGTCTCGATAGAGTCCAAAAGCAATTCAGGGTCCTTGTAGGTGACTAATTATTGTCTACCCTCCAGCCTCTCTAACACAGGCGTGATGTGGGGAGTGTCTTCCTGCTCTGTCGCTACTAGATAGGAGTTTCCCAGTTCTTGCTACCTGTTACTTAACCCTCTACCTCGAGTGGACCTTGGGCCTTGTACGGGGTGACTCTTACTATAGAAATGCACACTAAACCTTATGTGTTGGTGTTAAAATAATAGTCAAAGTCATAATATATGTAAAAGAGAAACAAATGTCCCTGCAAAACCTGATAAAATGCTGCAGTCATGTTATGCAGGGAGGATGGCGCCTCGACGTGGTGTAATGGTTAACACCCTTGTTTCGCTAGACCGATTGAAATTGAGAAGTGCGTTCGATCCTCACTGTTTCCCCCTGTACTTACGAATCCTTTTCTTTCTTTACATCAACAAAATGCATCCAATATTTTTCAAATATCGTCGCTGTTTCGAATAGGCAAGATTTTTTATATGGCTCCATTTCTTAATCACAATCCAATTTTTATCCTGCCCATAGTGTTCCAATGACCGGTGGTCCTATAATTACTTTCTTTACTCGTTCTCTAACTTTCAGAATGTTAAAACAAGGTATAATGTCTATAGAAACATATGTCTAAAAGGCCATCGTTGTACCTCAAAACAGAAACTCATAACAAATGTTCAAAATGCCCTTTGTTTGCTTCTACGCACGCATGCACCCGTCGGATCAATGACTGTCGGACCCTTTCAAATACTCCCACACGGTGTTGAATTGTTCCGCTAACCCCCATGAAACCTTGTGAAACGTCTCTGCCGTATTAATATCTGCTGTATAAACCAATTTTTAAGGTGGCGTCCACAGATAAAAATCTAAAGCATTGAAAGGTCATATTTTAAGCCATTGTCGTTGTCTGTTTTCTTTTCTTAGCTTTAAATTCTCATGTGAAATGGACAGAATACTTCTATCAAGTATCAAATCTTTCTGTTTGTCCAGTAAAACTAAATCTGCTTTATTATGCACTAAAGTTGTTACTGACTGTATCATTATTATTATTATTATTATTATTATAAAAGAAGGCAATTGATTGAATCTTGTCATCGTTTTAAGCATTGGTGACTGGAGTCGCGTCGGAATGAAGAGATTAACAAGTCACACGAAGATTAGTTGTTGAGCAATGTGTGCTTAAAGACGCTGCTGAGGGCGTTGACTATCGGTTGAATTTGTAGGGCTGGTGAATTTCAAAAGACTGGAAACATCGTGTCAGAGAAACAGCTTATAATAAATAAAAAAAGAAGGGAAAAAGAAAAAATGAAGGAAAGAAGGCAAGAAGAAAACTGGGGGAAAGGGGGGGATGGTGCGGCTGAAGAAGACGAAGACAAAAAATAAGGAAAAAGATGGATCGATGGGCTTGGGACTAAAATTTGAATAATTCACGTCACACCATCACAAGATGCGCAGAAATAAATATTTCATAGATCATTTCTTTCTAACGCCGTCTGGAGTGATGGGAAAGTGTTAAAAAGAAAGAAAGAAAGAAAGAAAGAAAGAAAGAAAAAAAAAAAAGTTTATCCCCCTCAAACAAAGATACAAAATATTCACAAAAGACTGATGTCTAGAAAGAAAAGGAATGAAAGAAAAAAGTCTGTTTACAAAAATGAAAAACAAAAGAAAAAAAAAAGCCAATTCTACTGAGAAAGAAAAGAAAGAAATCAAACAATTTTGAGAAAAACTGTACAAACAGGTCTATTCTGTTCAAAAAAAAATGAAAGAAAAAAAAATTTTTTGCAAAGAAAGAAAAAAAAAGAAAGAAAAAAAAAAATCAAAAAACACATCCACAAAAAAGAAAGAAGCAATTCTACTAAGAAAAAAAAAAGAGAAACAAACAAAGGAGCGATTTTACCAAGAAAGAAAGAAAGAACGAAAGAAAGAATCAAACAAAGGTACAAAAAAGTGTACAAAGAAACAGGTCTAGAAAGAAAAAGAAAGAAAGAAAAAAAAAAGAAAGAAAGAAAGAAAGAAAGAAAGAAAGAAAATCATAAAATAATGAATGAGAAGTACTAAGCGAAAACAGAGTATTTTAATAGTGGACCTATATTCTTGATCTGTCTGAGTTGTTTATTTAACCTTTCCAAATTCCTGATCTTCAAGGGAAAGTGGTTTATCATTCTGATGAGTTAAGGACCAGGTTGTCACTTTAAGACGTTGGGTTCTTCGCGTTTTAAATTTTGAAGGCGTTAATGAAGTCCGGTTTCCACCTTTTGTTTTCTTATTTCTGCTCCAATTACTCTGCATGCAATTGCGTATGTCTATGATCTTGTGAGATTGTAGATAGTTCAAAGGAACACCCTATATTACCAGATGCTTTTAGGGTTGGTTTGCACACGTAGGAAATCTGATATTCTTAGCCGTTTGGCCATCTGTAAATTTACACGATATTTCTAAAAAAAATATGTCTATCGATAGCTAACCGCATACACTTTGTTCTGCATTTGGTTTCACATCGTTTCGTATAAAGGGATAACGAGAAATTTTAATTTAAACTTTACAACCAGTTTATATATATATATATATATATATATATATATATAATTATTTATTAAAAATTATAACATAAATATGTTATAAAATCACTACAAAATTAGCCATTTTGTTTCAACACCCCTGGTGTCTTATCAAGTGATGATGTTGAATGTAAAATAAATGGTTTTAAAAGTTTCAAATTAATAAACGATCCTTCGTAATGGGAAAACGCTTTTACAACAGCTAGAATGACCAATCAAAACACAAGTATAGGAGAATTCAAAAAACTTGACAACGAACTAAGGTTATAATAGCTATTAAGAGCTTTAAAGTTGGGGTTATACTAAAATAGAATTTATTCTAACCAATAAGTATTAAATTATATGATAAAATTTGATATTAAAATTAAAAGTAAAAACTTTCCAATTTTAAAATCTAAATTTAATCTCTATTAAGTTTAAAATTATAAAATTACGGAGGAGAAAAGAAAAAATATATATGTTATTCAATTTATTTCTTCATTGAAATTACGTTAGAATAGACTTTCATATCAGTTGGTCTACCCGACAAAATGTATAGATTTTAATCGCAAGTGTGTGAATGGGGTCATAACCTCTCGCGTAAAACAATACAAACACACTCAGATTATAATATATAAGCACCCAGACATATTTAGATATATACACACGCAAAAAAGTGACGAGACAAGAAACATCTCCACGGCCCTTTATAAAAAAAAAAACAAAAAAAAAAGAACGAACACATACATACATACACAATTAAATGCGCATGCATTTTCTATACACATAGACACCGATAAATACATATACCCACATCTACATACATTGACCTACACAATCTGATACCACAACCAAGAAATATTCAAGACTGAAAGTGTCATTAAACGAATGCTAACCACTTATTAAAATATAACTTATACGAGCAAATATACAAAGATTAAAATGGTTAAAAATAACATTATCTAATATATAAAAAACGAAAATTCCAAACACAAACATCTATAAAAATGTATATTTTTTATCATATAAGTCGATATATGCTTTATTATATATTAGGTGAAAGAAAATAAGAACTACCTATAGATATAAGTGTACACTCACACATATATACATATATACACATACAAACATACACACAAATATATGTCTACACATACCTATATACGCATATACATATGTATATATACACATACAGAAGCAAGTATAAATATATCAACACACAGCGATGTAAAAAATAAACAAACCAAATATAAATATATATACATACATGCACATATATACAAATGCACATATACATACATATACAAATATACATACATACACATAATAACACACACACACACACATATATATATATATATATATATATATATATATATATATATATATATATATATATATATAAAAGAAATATATAAATATGGTTCCAACGAGAGAAAAGTATGTATATTAAAAAAGAAAGAGGTGCCGCAAACGTTTTTGGTTGTAATGTGGATTTATTTACAAAAAAATATTATGCTTTGTTTTACATAATTTTACTACACGTGTTTCTGGTCTCGCGACCGTCTTCAGGTAAAAGTGGAGATTTCTACATATTATTAAAAATAATTAATTTTTCTTCATGTTCAATGTGAAATATTCTCGATATGAGACATTCTCTGTTTGTGTGTTGGTAATCCGAATTTCTTTCTATATATATATATATTTCTGAGATGAGGTATTGTAACTATTTACAGTATTTATATTGTTCGGATTGTTGTCCTCGTATTTATTGTCATATTCACGACGTTCCGGCCGTTGTTCGCCTCCCTAAGGATACATGGCTCAGTGGATAAAAGCGTTGGTTGACGTAATCCAAAAGTGGCTTAACTCAAAAGAATTACGAGTTCAATACCTGGCCAGAGCAGAAGTGAACAAAAAACTTGGAGAGTTGGGTTACTAAAGGGAAATTGAATCTGAGATATCAAGAAAAGGCATGGCACGTGGAACTAGAATAATTTACCCCGGTGGACGAAATAAAGGGTTCGGACTGAAGAAGGACGAAGGGTCCAACAGCCGAAACGTCATGAATATAATAATAAAGATGGTGTAAATATCTATTATGTTACAGCACTTCTATTGTTTTATTTTCCCCTTGTTTCTATCTATTTTTTATTATTTAGGTACATTAATGGTGGTTTTTCATCAATTCCTGTTTAATCGATAGTAATTTCCGGGACCGGTACAATAAATCACAGGCACACACCGTTCCTACTTTCCCCACTAAATCCACCCCGAAAGATAGCATCTCCGGTATGTAACTTCTTAAGCTTTTTCTCGAAGCATTGCTCTCTCTCTTAAGGTATTATTATTTGAACCTTTGATCAGCAGTTTTTAATTTGTTTATTACTTCATGTATTTATTTGGATTGATTATCTTTATTTGTTTATTTCTAACGGTTAATTTATCGGTTAATGTGTCACTAACCCGTATATATAAATAGCCGAGAAAAATAACAGCACTCGTGGCCTGACGATTGCGTCTAGCATGAAACAGCCTGTCGCCTCTAAGTGTTGACTTCTATGTTCACTTTTATATTTACACACGCTCTATCTCTGATATTGAGCACTTTATCCCATAAATATAGCACACCTTAAGACTATATTTTTCATATATATATATATATATATATATATATATATATATATATATATAACGATATATAATTTTGTATAATATTATGCATCAACAAACAGTATTTAAACAAATATGACAAACTGGAAAAGTTTTTTTTGCGATGCTTTTCATCCGTTACGATTTCATAAGTGTTGGCTTTGAAAATTTTGAAACTACCTACGTCTCTCGTTTCGTGCGCATGTGTAGACGTAGCAACGTCAATAATGATGAAACGCATCAGAAAAAAAAACTTTTCAGTTTGTCATATTTTTTAAAATAATCTTTTACGAAATGATTAAATCTGACATATTTTAATTTTTTTGCTTAAACTTTATTTTAGATGGCTACTCATATTCGAGTAAATGCTCTGTTTATTTAATTGAACAGTATTTTTATTTAATTCTATTTATCGACCTTAATATTCGGGGAAATCTTGTCAGAAAATATGCAGAATTCGAACCTGCATCCCCTATGCCCAACCGTCATCAGATCTGATGTGTTTAAACGATTCGGCTACGTAGAACTTCGAGGCTCGGTACAGAATGTGAGTTCAAAAGCACTATTTTCTGGATTTGTTTAACCGAAAATCCTATGTGGCTGAATCCGTTAAACAAACAGCAAAAACTCCGTATATTTTTTTAAAAATCTACACATGTTCGTCTTCAAACAAAAGAAAAATTCCAGTCTCAGCCTTGAGCGGTGTCTTGATTCAGTTTCGAAGTAACTGCAAACCCGGATCAAATGGTACTCGTTCATGTTGGCTAAAATGTCTACGATGGCAGCCTAAAACGAGGCTTTCGTATTAGGGGCGCCACGAATGGTCTCCTCCTGAACGATGTCCCAATTATATTGGGCCAGGCGGTTCAAATAAGAATAGCTAGGAAGTCATTTGGGGGGGGACTGACATGATCTAGAAAATTTACAGCCTACCACATCGGGGTTACATTGACTATGTTGGGATAGTGCAGTGTCTTACGAGAAATCTATGATATCCTTACGATGAAAGTATTCTTAGCCCATTATGAAGAAGGGTGATATGACATAGCTACCGTTTTTCACGACTACAAGACGACATGAATTTGAAGTGCATCATGACTTATGCCCCCATAGCGTTAGTTCTTCCTCCATTTTGTCTCTTTCAAGAATTCTAGCTCTGGTCAAGCCTACAAGGTTTATGGTTAGTGCCACAAGAACGGTGTGCCTTTTCGATTCCTGCGTCAGACTTGAAGATGCTGTCATTGCTTTAAGGATATCTAAAAGAGAAATGAGAATGAAAACCTTTAATGCATACTCTGTAACATTAAATTAAGTCTTTTTTTATTTATGATCCACTAAAAGTTCTTACATGCTTGGTGCCCGCTGTATATATCGTCATTGGCGGGAACTCATTCCCGAGTATTAGGGCGCTCATCGACTTTTCCTTCTGTGGGTCATGAGCCCTATGTTGGATCTGAATAGACGTCCGCAACCACCACATGGTAGGGTAGGAGGGTTTAGGGGATGGAGAACTCTGGCTTTTCTTTTAGCTCTCTTCTATTTGTCTTCTGGTGTTTTCGAAGAATGTTGTTTTTTCATGGATATATATATATATATATATATATATATATATATATATATATATATATAGAGAGAGAGAGAGAGAGAGAGAGAGTGGAGAGAGAGAGAGGAGGGAGAGAGAGAGACATAAGAGATTAAAAAAAACTTTATCAAAGCAAATGAACGGATTTTATTTTGCAACAATTATTTAAATGTAATAAAAAGTAAAAATGTCGTTAGGTTTGCAATTATTTTTTTCAAATTTAAGAACGCTCATGAATGTTCTTTAGACTAACTGTGAAAGCCAAGGTAAACTATGGAAGATGCTAAGTGATGTAATTTACTGCCCAATAAACGAAAATGAGTAAATGTTGTTATTGTTGTTGTTGGATTTTGTTAATATTTATAATTATAATATTTATAATTATTTGTAATTATTATTTATTGTTTTATTTTAATTTGATAAAATAACGACATTTTTACACCTGTTTATAAATACTTACTCTGAAATTAAATCCTTACATTTGGTTTGACAATGTCTATCAGAGGACGAAACGCGTCGGTAAAGAAAAGTTCTGAGTAAAATCTTAAGCAGACTATATTGGGGTTGCTTATTCTCATTTCTATTAATATAATACTCATGGGTGACTTTAAGGGCCCGGTATTGTCGAGCACTTTTCGCTTATTGTTCCCCATAACGTTGAGCAATTTTTTAGCACCGTTAAACCATTTCTGGTGTTTTTATTTATTAATTGTGATATTTAAGGCTATTTTGATGTTGGTCTGATAGTTCACCCTCCTCCCAGTGAGTTTGGTTACCATCTTGGACAGGCTTGGCAGTAAAAGGTCACCGATCGCCTGATGATTGCGCGAAGATTGTTTGAAACTGGCCACTTGAAACCTGATTTAAAATATATTAAAGCTCTGCCATTTAATATGGTATAGAGAACTCTTTTTTCCTATCTGCAAGCTTAAGCAGAATCTTCTTATTCCTATTATATATATATATATATATATATAGTTTTAAGGTATTCCATATTTATGGGATGAGGTACTCAATATCAGAGATAGAGCGTATGTAAATATAAAAATGAACATTGAAGTCAGCACTCAGAGGCGATAGACTGTTTTATGCCAAACGCAATCATCAGGCCACATGCGTTATATTTTTTGTGGGGTGGGGGTTCTCGTCTATTTGTATATACGGGTTAGTGGTGCATTGTGGGTAGTCTATTCGAACGTTTATTTTGGCGGAAGTGGTTTATTTATTTATTTGTTTGCCTTAATTTATTTTACTTGTTTTTCTTTTATTTATTTCTCTTTTTTCTTTTCAGCTTTCGTTTTTTAAGTAACGTAGTAAGAATTTTGAGATGAGTTTTGAGATAAAAATATATAAAAGAAAAAACAAGTAAAATCTGCGTTTCTCTGTGTTCGTTCTGTGTTTCTCAATCTGTATGCGATAAAGAGAAAGAATGGGTAAAAAGATTCAGATACAATATTGGAAAATGCATATATGTCGTATATAATAAAATAGAGACAACTTTTCTTCCAAACATACGAGAATCCTATTATTTTTCCCTTATCAGTCCAGCGTTATTTCATAAAAGATTTTCGTCGTCACACTTCATGGCCCACGTCGTCGTTATGACAACGGCTTCTGTTGGGAACGAGAGACAACCTCTCCAAGGTTGACCGCTCGCTACCGTCTGCTAAAACTAGGTGGTGCTGTCTGCAGTTGTTTCAATGGCGGCTCCGATAGCATTGAACTGTCTTGCACTTCCGGTTTAAATCCATCATCCCAACATGCACTGGCCCGCACATGCTGTGTACCTTCGGGATCCTGAGGCGGAAATTAACGTTCAGCAACAATGTATCGGATATAAGCTTAGTAATCAGAAGATTGGTGTTGAAGAGCGAGCTATATAGTGGGGGAAGAAGGAAAATTTTAACTGGGAAACGTGGCAAAAAGAAATGGACTCTGATGGGGGGGTAGAGAAACAGAAGAAGAAATGGAAGAGAAAGAGGGAGAATAAGAAGATGTAGAGAAGGAAAAGATAAACAGAAATTGTGTGAAGCTGTGTCAAGAGGGATTTTTGTGTGAGAGTGTTTAAAGATGGCTGTCGTGTTACGAAACAAGTAAATGGGTGGGGGATTGGATGGAGAAGATTTTTTTGAAAAGGTATAAATAAGAAGAGTAAAGAAGAAAGAAAGACACAAGATATAGTCTCTTCTACAAAGAAAAGGAAGAAGAAGAAATAAAATATAATATTTTTTCTCTCTTCTTTCTTTTCTTTATAGAAGAGAGACTAAATCTTGTGTCTTTCTTTCTTCTTTACTCTTCTTATTTTCTTTCTTTTTCGCGGGAAAAGAAGTTGTTTGTAAGTAAATATTAAAAACAGTATTAATCCTCATTTTCTACTGCCAGATGAGATATGATGATATGCATCGAAACATGAGTAGCGGGTTTTTACATAATGTTCCAATGTAATATCCTATAATAAAGAATATTGCTCTAGTATTAGATTGAGACGTATTTTTAAATTAATGTTATGAACGTTTGAATTTATATTTGATTCGTTCTCATTTCATATATATATATATAGAGAGAGAGAGAGAGATTTGATCTTCTACCAGCCGTAGATTCTTGTAGCTCAATCGGAAGAGCAGCTGTTACGGATAAGCAGGTTTCCCGATGAAAAGGATGCGTTCACTGTTTATTGACGATTGTAAACTGACGTGCTAAACCGTTAAGAATAGTTAAATGATCTGTGAATTCAATAAGCAATAAAAGACATTGTTTCTGTGAGGGAAGGTGACGTCAATTGGATAAGGGAAGCAAGATAATAATGTTAGAGGAAATATAGATTTTCTGCATTTCCAGTTTAATTCTGATTCTCATGTAATTTGATGAGTAGAATCACGTGGTGTCAATTAAAAATCATTTTGACGAATATTAATAACAATATTAAATCAAATCAAAGTATCTCCTTCCCGCTTTTCAAAAATACACTTTACATCATTTTGAGTTTCCAACAGACCGACATTAGTACGGGTATCCTTCGCTATCCGAAATGACATAAACTGAAGAAGAATTGTTTATTCAATTATATAAGAAAAACTTTTTGAACGTTCCCTTATCTTAAAATCAATGTTTCTCCGAATCTGTGTATCTCAACACCGAATGTTAAGTCGTAATCGTAGGAAGCTTAAACTGGGACAATATTCATGTCTTAATGTCATGTTTTAATAAAATGGTACTTTTAAAAATGTAGTAATGTTGCTGCTGAAAATGGCTTAGGATGGTGGTAAATTTTTAAATGAGTAAAAACGCTAATTCAAAATGTTCAACATGTGTTTCGCACGAAGAATTTGCAATAATGAGATGGACGTTCAGCGGAGAACGCTTACACTCAAGCCATGTGACGTTCTATTGCTTGTGACCTTCCGTACTTTTTAAATACAACCATCAACTAATTTTATAATATTTTAACAACTTAAATGTAAAAATCTATTATAATTAAAGTAATAACAAATAATTGTATTAAAAATTCATTTTTCATCGAAAAGATCTTTTGCTTTCAAAAAATATTGTCCATATTCATAAAAACATCTAAAGACAAATAAAAGCATTTGAAATTATATAATATATTTGTTTTATTGAGTTTTTTATGTTACAATTCAGAGCTGATTTTCAGATGGGAGGGTCCAATTAATAAGAAAAAAAATGGTTTGCTTTCCTCAAAGCCTTGTGCTTTTAACTAATATAATCACTAAACTGAATGCGATTGAATTTCTAGAGTTTTCATAAAAAAATTAGTTATGGGGGATAAATATAAAAAATATCTCTGCCATGACTTTAATGAAAAAAAACATATTTATAATAATTTCCATCATCTGTGAATAGTTTCACTAACATCAGACAATTATTTTTATTTTTGCCAGATTTTCCAAATTAATGTCTGTCATACAAAAAAAAACGTGCTAAAAATTGTATATGTTATTTTACTAGTCCCGATGATACAAAGAGAAACAAGGTTTTTTTAATCAAAATTTAGAATGCTCTAAAAAGAAGGAAAAAATCTTTAAAAATAATTTTAAAAAAAAACTTTGGTCTTTCCTCTTAATAATAACATAAACATTTAGACGATAAAATTTTGTTTTCGTCAAGTTTGGCGTCTTTCTCATCATGCTATGCTCTTTTTTTAGCGACCTCATGGATGCACCAACTCTAAGCCTACTGATCGGAAAAAGCTACCCTAACGCTACTCTTCGGGTTTCAAATCTGGAAAGAGTCAGCATTTCGAATGTGGATTTTCTAAGAAGGCAGGTTATTTATTTTTTTTTAATGTGTTACAATATCCCACTATTATTTCCTCCCCCTCAAGTTAGCAATGTGTTAGTCTAAACTATATTTAGTAAACAGTGGGCGCCTGCTATAGAGCAATAGTTTGTAATTGATTGATTCGCTTTCTGTGGCTTATCCTGTCTAATTCTGCTGCGCACGCTATTCATCGCCATTTATGTGATAAATTTTGTTATGTCTCATTAAGCTGAGTGTCCGATGAAATTCACATTCGTTTGCACCTGGCTTCTTAGGCAGTGCTATGAAAATGGATCTACTTCCGGTCTTCCCGTATATCACCACTGTTTGTATACAGGGGTTGGACAAAATAATTGGAACAGTTGCAAATTCCACTCCTATATTTCAAAGACCTATTATACTAAGAACTTTAACTAAAACTTCTTAATTCAAGATTATATCTATTGTAAATACGTTTATTTATCTAATTTACTGTCTTTGGCTTATTTATTTTTAGAATTTAGTAAAATTTAAGCTAAATGCATGACCTCTCCGAGTTCGAAAAAGAGCAAGTTGTTGGAGCTCACATGGCAGGAGCCTCGATCACTAAGGTTGCTGAACTGTTTGGTTTTTCAAGAGGTACTGTATCAAAAACACTGATGCAATTCGAGGAAAAGGGCCTCTAGCAACGGTAGCAATTCGGGCCGGACTTGCAAACTTACTGACAGGAACTGACGTGCATTGAAACGCACTGTGGCACAAAATCATCGGACAAATGCGGCCAAAGTGACTGCTGAGTTGAATAACCATCTGAATAGTTCAGTTTCTACTAAAACTGTTCACTGTGAGCTCCATAAGGCTGCATATCACGGAAAAGCCGCTGTGAGAAAACTTCTCTCTATTCGCAACATTGAAAAGATGTTGAAGTGGTGCAGAGATCACAATGCTGCAGATCAATGGAAGTAAGTCATATTCTCAAACAAGTCCAGTTTTTCTCTTTTCCCAACTTCAAGGCGAGTCTATGTGTGGAGGCAGCCCAAAGAAGCTTACAACACTGACTGCTTTCTTCCAGCAGTGAATCATGGAGATGGGTCAGTGATAGTTTGGGCCGCCATATCATGGAAATATCAGTCCAATAGTTGCCCTGCATGGTAGAATCAACAGCAAAGATTACCTGAACATTTTGGGAGATCATGTTCATCCAATGGCCAAGACTTTATTCCCTGATGGTGACTGGATCTCCCAAGACGATAATGCTCCAATACATACCGCTCGAGTGGTTAAGAATTGGTATGAAGAGCATGACAGTGAGCTAGAACACATGGAGTGGCCTCCCCAATGTCAAGATATCAATATTATTGAACATTTGTGGTGCATTTTGGAGCAACAAGTTAGGAGCCGCTATCCTCCACCGTCGTGTCGTAAAGAGATGGAGAAGGTTTTAATGGAAGAGTGACTTAAAATTCCTCTGGATGAAGTATGATTCCATCCACAGACGTATTAAAGCTGTCTGTGATGCTAAAAGAGGACCAACTCCATATTAAATAAATTTTCTTTGAATTTAACAAGTGTTCCAATTATTTTGTCCAACGCCTGTAGTTAGTCGTAAAGCGATTTACTCTTAGATTTACTACATATGATAATAATTAGAAAGAATATATCTAAAGACTCACATGTGAAAATCTTTTAATAATACCAAGGACTTAGCAAATATATGGTCATTTTTGACGGAATGTTCTAACACGTATTAACATAAGATTATACGGGGCATAAAGTAGGGGACCTTTTATCTATTATCATTAAGTAATAAACTGGTCCCTCAGAATTACTACTTATTAAGATAATTGGAAAATATGTACGCAAGTGAAAATCGTAATATGATCAATTCGTTTTCTACGGCTTATCAACCTTTTGCAGGTTATTTAAAACCAGAAAATATTTTTAAATTGTAAGAATTTTTTAAAGATAATAATTACTTAGCCATATATGTCTTACTAATTAACCCATAGCTGGGGGAATAGAGGTTGATTCATACCTCTTTCAAAGGTCTTTTCGCGTAAGTAAATATAACGAACATAACAGGAATTTGAACCCGGCTCTCTGATTAACAATTCCGAACCATTATCCATTACACCACCCGCACATCCAAGCTTAAAGCACCTGGTATTACCAAGTGGTCACTCATCTAGGTACTGACCAGGTTCAATGTTGTTTAATTTCAATAGTTGGAAAACTTTCGCTGCTACAACGAATTCGTCTTCAATAAGTGCCCTAGTATTTATAATCCTTTTCCAAACTAATCTTAGAAAGCATTATTACTCATTTTCATAGCAAAGATGACTTCTATACTTTCAATATTGGCGCAGCACAATCTTCTTATTTTATGAAAAAAGACATGCGAAAAGAAAGGAAAAAAGGTTTGTCTATATTTCTAAGATGAGGTATTATAACTATTTACATTATTTACCTTGTTCGGACTGTTGTCCTCATCTTTATTGTCATATTTACAATATTTCGGCCGATGTCCGCTCCGGCCTTCTTCAGGTGATACACGTTGAATTTCGAACCGAACCTTTTATTTCATCCACCGGGGTAGATTGTTCTAGTTCCACGTGCCATGCCTTTTTCTGGATATCTCAATTTCATTTATCTTCTTTTTTAGTAACTCAACTCTCCAAGTGTTTGTTCATCTCATCTGTGGCCAGGTATTGAACTCACAACCCTTGGCATCACTGGATTACTTCAACCAACGCTTTCATCCACATGGCCCAATTGACAAAATAAAGGATTCGATTCGAAATTCCAATGTATATAATCTGAAGAAGGCCGGAGCGCACAACGGCCGAAACGTCGTGAATGTGACAAAAAAGATGAGGACAATAGTTCGAACAATATAAATAATGTAAATAAAAAGAAGGTTTTTTTTGTTGTTGTTCATTTTATTGTCTTTAATCAGGTTGACTATCCCCTGACAACTTAAGTCGCACATTTAAGCTAAGGACAGAATATTTTGTATCAACATTCGATGAAGCAAAAGTTTCATCATAAAGTTGTAATTGTGTTTATTTAGACATTTGTCAGGAGTGCCTCTACTTGAACCCAGTGATTATTGCAATTGTGTACTGAGTTTGATCCTCAATGTGTGCTGCGTACCTGTGGCCTTGTGCCAAACCTAAGCTACGTTTAATAAATGATATTTAATTAGTGTGGATTTTTTTTTCAAAAGAAAATCTAATTCTTTACTAGTATTTACCAGTTCACCGACGTCACAACC
Source organism: Acanthosepion pharaonis (assembly GCA_903632075.3). NCBI lineage: Eukaryota > Metazoa > Mollusca > Cephalopoda > Sepiida > Sepiidae > Acanthosepion > Acanthosepion pharaonis. Next base: position 379,293 of record CAHIKZ030001355.1, read on the forward strand.
GGATATGACACAAGGTCACTAATTCTTTAGTTCCACGTTTTTAATCTGACGAGGAATTTAGATAGGATTTTCAACTTCCAGAATTATTCAAAAACAAAAAAAAAGGTTACTTCCCCTGAAGAACTCTTTAACATGCAAAAAAAAAAAAAAAAAAAAAAAAAAAAAAATTAATAAATAACACTAAGCTTTAAGCCACATTTTTAATGGATATTTTTTTTGAAAAAAAATGCCTAATGACAAGAAAATGGATTCCCGTATGTTTAGCGGGGTTACCTCTACGCTGTTTACAAATGAAAGTTAAGTGATTTTATTATTTATTTTGCGTTTAAGCTTTGAAATATTTCTTTTTCTTTCAGATATTAATCCCTGGTTTATATTTTTTTTTTCAATTTAGTCAATTTTTAATTTATGTGCATTTATAATTATTGTTATCCCTTTGAAGAAAATTTATTGCTTTTTTTTTAATATTGTAAACATAAAATTAATATTATTTCGATGTTGCTCTACGTAGTATTCTGTTGCCTTTAATAATCTAGAACGATTTACGGTTAAGAACCGTTAAAACTCGGATGTCCCATGATGAAATCTAGAGAAGTCTTATGAATTTGTATAAAATTTATAACAAAAAAAAGAATTGGAGAAAATATGACTTATTTTTTCCTTTCATTATATATAAAAAAATTATTTTTCTTTTTTTTTTTTTTTTTTTAAATTTGTTCAGTAACATTAACCAGAAATTCATGTAGAAAAATCAATTGAAAATTTAAATTGTTAATTTTCGGTAAATGCACACTTGAAAACTCTACTAAAAATCAAGTAATGAATTCAATAAAATTTTCTGTAATTATTTATTGAAGATAATTAAGAAAAAAAAATTAATATTTTTCACGTAAGTAGCTGCTCCACTCCCGTTTAATTCTATGGATAACTTTGTAAATGCTAACTGGAAACTAGAAGCAGTTATATTGTGAAAAGATGCATTCCTAAAAGAATTTAAACTTTTTCTTTTCTTAAAATTTACTAGCTTAAGGAGAAATAAAATCTGGAAAAATCAAAACTGCAATAAAACTGCTTTCGTTAAGCAACTTGCTTGGAAGTACATTGTAGACTTTATTGGATGGAAAATAAAAGAAAAACGCCTATCAATTTTTATAATTTTGAAAATTTAATCGATATTTTTAGTGTAATATTTTCCATATTTACATTCCTCGGAAAACTTAATGTTTAATAATTTAGAAATGTGATAATTATTCAAATACTTAAATAGCTCTATTTTCTTTTTTTACTAGTCAGCATTTGCAGACACTGTAAATTCTGATAGCATTTACATTAAATAATTATAGTTATCGCTGAATTAAAGAGAAATTAAAACCTATCCAATATGAGTGCCTATCGAAAAGAAAACTCTTTCTTTATGGTTGACAGAAAAGATAAGTCTAAATTTCTCAAAACACTACGCGATGAAAATCACTCTCAGCACTGATTTAATGGTCGACAAACCGTGAATGGCAAGAGTTTTTCTAAGCGGGACACACTGATTTCCAGTCCTATACTCCTTTTTCCCTTGACTAAGGATTTACAGAACAAAGTATTTTCCAAGTCGAATACGAAAGTCGACAGAGTACGGAAAATAGCCGGATATGAGGTGGACAAGACAAGGAAGGGAGGGAGGGAGGTAATTTATTTGCCGCTTATTTTCAATAATTTGGAGATATAAACGCCAGACTATATACGAAAGGGAATAAAAAAAATTTATCTTCGTGAGAGATTGAAAAACTTTCAACTCCATTCTTTTTGGTTTTTTACCTCTTCAATGGCAAACTGCTGGTCATCATCCAGTCAACTCCGCACTTTGATTTTTAAATAACCGGCTCCACCCCCCAAAAAATATTGAAGCATCATTGTTCAGAAGGGGACACCCCCGTTATAGTGTGCCCCTCCTATTTAGGGCTCTAAAGTTAACTTTCTTGAGAGACATTTTTTCTTTTTTTTCTCGTCAAAACTGAGGTGGATCAAGTGTCCATGTGAGACAAGCCATCAGTGTCCTCACTTCCGGTATGTTTTTCCAGCTATGAAATACCAGCAAATCACTTCCGGCTCTCTGGTTAGCTACATCGAATGACCAATAGGTGAGGTTGGAGTCTTGAAGAGTGAAACTAATTGGCAACCATTAACGCTTTCCTACTGATTTGTTGTCTGCAAGGGAAATTAATTTTATTGCGAAAGGATTTCAAATTTTCACACCATATTTTGATATCTCAACATATAATACCACCTCATTATTTATCTGTTCTTTTATTCTCATGTACAAAACTATATTGGCTCGAGAGAGTCCTGTTTAGACTCTTGGAGTCGCAAGGCCCCAATGGTGCGTCTCGAGATCTTATCCGAAGGTGTTCAGTTGGTGTCAAATATCAAGATCCGGTCCATAAGCATGCTTCGGTTGGATGTGTGTGCAAGATGATATTAATATATATATTTTAGAAATATATAAATATTTTTTTTTTCTGAGGAGTGGCCTCTCGCATAAAGCGAAGGATCACCTCAAAGCAAATGCACCATTTATTGTAGGTACCGCCACGAGATCGCTAAAAAAGAACATAGCATGATGACAAAGAGGCCAAACTTGACGAAAACAAAATTTTATCGTTTAAATGTTTATTATTAAGAGGAAAAATCAAATTTATTGGATTTTTTTTTTTTTTTTTTTTTTCACTTTTAATCGTTAGATTATGGTTATCTTAAATTAAATTTTCGTTAAAAATCGTTTTTTTTTTTTTTTTTTGTTTTTTTTTTTAATTTCAGCTAAAAATTGATAGATAATCGATCATGGCAAAATTTTTTTACATTAAAAAAAAAAAAAAATCTGTTTGGAAAATTCTTTTAAAAATCAATTATCATTTTTCAAAACTTATTTTAAAAAAAAAAAAAAAAAATTATGTTTAAAAAAATATTTTGAACCAATTTTATTTTTTTTTCTGTGCTAAAAAAGATGTAAATTGAAAATAAAACAAAGCAGATCATAAACTTTTCGCGTCATTTTTTGACAGGTGATGACATATTGACGGATTACGTGAGGATAATTCCTTCTACGGAGGGGAGATTTGAAATTATTTACATTTAAATGAACAAATTATTTACCTTTCATATTTTTATTTTAAAAAAAAACTTTTCATCGCTCTAATTTTTTTTTTTACTTAGCTTTCACCTTTACGTTTACGATGCTTTATGGAAAAATATATAATAAAGAAATTAAAAATAAGGCTGTTTTTTGTGAGATTAAATTTTATAAAAAAGATATCTAAATTAATTTATATTTTTAAATTTTTTATGAAATTTTATCAGAAATGTATATAAAATATATATAATTTTATTTACATTTACTACATTATTTATATTATTTTCATTTTTATTATTGAATTTCATTTATGAAAAATACCATGACTATGATTAATATAAAGATAAGATCATATAAATTTCATTTAAGATGATACTGATACTTGTAGGTACCCTTCTTGTTGAAATTGAAAAATCAAATTAACTTCTCCATATATATTTATATAAAAATAAAAGGCCTTAACAGCGGAGAACAATGCTTAACTCTAAAAACAAAAACTTAATTGTATTCTGGTTGGTTTCCTTACTTTATAATTACAGCCAGATTATAAACACAAAATTACATTTCTTAATTACTGCGGGTCTTCTGATTAGTCAAAATGATACAATTTACAACGCGCTAAAAAAAAAGATCTCGTAAGGACACTTACGAAAGCGGATGCAGCTTTTAACTAATTTTAGAATATTTTAACAACTTAAATTAGGTACCTCCACGAGATCGCTAAAAAAAGAGTATAGCATGATGAAAAAGACGCCAAACTTGACGAAAACAAAATTTTATCGTCTAAATGTTTATTTATTAAGAGGAAAAATCAAAGTATTTTTGGGGTATTTTTTTTTTTTTTTAATCGTTCCTAGCACGTCCGAAATTTTCGTTAAAAATCTTTTTTTTTTTGAGTCAGCAAAATTGACCATTTTTTTCCATTTTAAAAAAAACTGGAAATCTCACTTTGAAATTTTTTAAATATCAATTATCATTTTTCAAAACTTATTTTAAGAAAATCAGAAATTATAATGTTTATTTAAAATATTTTGAACCAAACTTAACTTAGCTTTTGTGCCAAAAAGATGTAATTTGAAAAATAAAACAAAGCAGGTCATAAACTTTCGCGTCTCTTGACAGGTGATGAATGACATATTTGACGAATTCCATGAGGCTAATTTGTTCTACGGAAGGAGAAAAGTGAAATAATTTACATTTAAGTGAACAAATTATTTACCTCGTTATTTTTAACGAAAAACTTTCAGCGGTCTAATTTTTTTTTTTTTGTACTTAGCTTTCACCTTTACGTTTATGATGCTTTATGGAAAATATATTATAAAGAAATTAAAATAAGACTGTTAAGAGTGACATTAAATTTCATATTTCCTAAGAAAGGTATCTAATTAATTTATAGGTACCTTTCTTATGAAATTTTATCAGAAGTGTACATAAAATACTATAATTTTATGTACATTTATTACATTTTACTGTTATTTGTATTTGCATTCATTTTATTATTAATTTTGATATTTCATTTATGGAAAAATGTCATAACTGAGATTAATATAAAAATAAGATCATATAAATTTCATAAGATGATACTGATACTTGTAGGTACCCTTCTCAGTTGAAATTGAAAAATCAAATTAACTTCTCCACACGTGTTTCGCAAAAAGTAAAGGCCTAAACAGCGGAGAACAATGCTTAACTCAAATAACGCAACTTAATTATATTCTGGTTGGTCTTCCGTATTTTATAATTACAGCCCGATTATAAACACAAAATTACATTTCTTAATTACTGCGGATCTTCTGATTAGTCAAAATGATACAATTTACAAAAAAAAAAAAAAAAGATCTATCTCATAAGGACACTTAGGAAAGCCGATGCAGCTTTTAACTAATTTTATAATATTTTAACAACTTAAATGTAAAATCTATTATAATTAAAGAAATAACAAATAATTGTATTAAAAATTCATTTTTCATCGAAAAAAATTTTTTTCTTTCAGAAAATATTGTCCATATTCATAAAAACAACTAAAAGCAAATAAAAGCATTTGAAATTAAATAATATCTTTGTTTTATTGAGTTCTGTATGTTACAAGAGCTGATTTTCAGGTACTGCGGATCCAATTAAAAACAAAAACATGATTTGCATTCCTCAAAGCCCTGTGCTTTTAATTATTGTAATCACTAAACCAGATGCGATCGAATTTTTAGCGTTTTCATAAAATTAGTTATTGGAGGGGGTAATAAATATTTTAAAAAATTATTTCTACCATAACTTTAATAAAAAAAAACATTTATAATAATTTCGATCATCTGTGAATTATTCCTGAAAGTTTCATTAACATCCGACAATTATTTCTATTTTTGCACGATTTTTCAAATTGTGTCATACCAAAAAAACGTGCTAAAAATTGTCTGTTATTTACTAGTTCCGCTGATACAAATAAAAAAATGTTTTTTTTAATGAAAATTTAGATCCTTCTAAAAAGAAGGAAAAAATTTTAAAAACAATTAAAAAAAACTTTGGTCTTTCCTCTTAATAACATAAGCATTATAGACAATAAAATTTTGTTTTCGGCAAGGTTGGCGTCTTTTTCATCAAGCTATGCTTTTTTTTAGCGATTTCGTGGAGGTACCTAACTTAAATGTAAAATTCTATTATAATTAAGAAATAACAAATAATTTTATTAAAAATTCATTTTTCACCGAAAATTTTTTTTGCTTTCAGAAAATATTGTCCATATTCATAGAAACAACTAAAAGCAAATAAAAGCCTTTGAAATTAAATATCTTTGTTTTATTGAGTTTGTATGTTACAATTCAGGGCTGATTTTCAGGTAGTGGGGGGGGGGAATTAAAAACAAAAAAGACATGATTTGCTTTCCTCAAAGTCTTGTGCTTTTAACTATTGTAATCACTAAAGTGGACTCGATCGAAACTCTAGAATTTTCATAAAATTAGTTGGGGGTGGGTAATAAATATAAAAAATATTTCTGCCATGACTTTAATAAAAAAAAATATAATTTCCATCATCTGTGAATAGTTCCTGAAAGTTTCATTAACATCCAACAATTATTTCTATTTTTGCAAGATTTTCCAAATTAATGTGTGTCATACCAAAAAAAAACGTGCTAAAAATTGTCTGTTATTTACTAGTTCCGCTGATACAAAGAGAAATAAGTTTTTTTTTTTTTTAATCAAAATTTAGAATGTTCTAAAAAGGAAAAATTTTTAAAAATAATTTTAAAAAAACTTTGGTCTTTCCTCTTAATAACAAAAGTATTTAGACGATAAAATTTTGTTTTCGGCAAGGTTGGCGTCTTTTTTACGTGGCGGTACCTACATTAACGTATTTCATAATTACTTTGAGAAATATTTATTTTTCTTTTCTATTGAATATGGGAGAAAATTTCTGAAGCCTAACATTTTAAATCCAATTCTAGCTCTTTTTTTTTCCGTACCATAATAATCATAAAAAGCGTTTATCTTTTAACTCTTCTACAAGATTTCTAACGTATTTTAGCGTCACTGTCGTTTTTGCCAAAAACAACTCTACGAATCCAAATAAAAAAAAGCAATGCTGAGAATGGCTACTTTGCATTTGCTATTGTCTTAAATAAAACTGCTTAGGACACAAATCTACATCACAGACAGTATGCATAGTAACGCAAGACGTACATGTGTGTCTTAAAATAGTGAACGTGTTTAATTTTGCTGGTCTTTGCTTAGAATTTCGTATTTCTGTCACTGATTACTTCTTCAGTAACTTTTTAGCACGCACTCACTAAAAGAAAAAATGCGTCATCTGACAAACAGGTGCTTTGTAATGAATATTTGTCATTGGGTAAATCTCTACAGCTAAGCCAGTGATTAGAGTGTGTACTTTGATGACCTTACATCATTGATTGATCTGTTGAGGGATCAAACCTTCCGCTCAATCGACTGCTTGTTTAATCGAATGCCAAATCAATTGATTAGACGTGGCAGAGAACTGTTCTCTATCGTGTTTTAACATGTTAATCAAACTGTTATGGCTCACTGGTTACCGTTCGTAGACAAATATCAAAGGAGACGGCACACACACACGTATGTGTGTGTGTATATATATATATATATATATATATATATATATAATGCCGAGAAAGACTGGTCGTTGGCGAGCAAGGGATTAGTAATAAAGGTGAAAAATTTGAGATCTTGATTGAACCAAATCAACACTGGCACAAGGCTATATCCTTGTAGTGCTTGGCAAGAGACTGCATGAATTTAGTCCACAATACCTACGGGACGAGCAAACTAACATCTACACACATATTATGCAATTTATTTTTTTTTTTTTTACATAACCGGAAGTGCTGAAACGCTTGAAAAAGCTCATCTGTTCACTTGAATGACGTCATCTACACAACGTTGCATAATGTCAATTAGACCCCAGTGTAGTTGCATGGGTATATCTATCCAGGATTGTTCCAGGGTAATACATAATTGAATTTTTCTTGGATGGTGTTGCAATGAATTTAGTGTAGTACACGTGTCTTATAACTACTCATTGGGATTGTTTGTTATCTAAAACTTCATAGATTTTGAATCATGAGCGTAAATTGCATATCAGACTAACTTCTACTTTTGAAAAGTTGGGGATATTTGAACAATACGCCAAATTTATTTTACCGCTATCCATTATAAATAATGCCCTTACACTTTGTTTTCAGTCTTCAAGAAAGTCAATAAGATATTTTGGGTAAATAATGATCAAATGTTTCGAATCTTTAGTTAGATCCGTTTATACATTAGTTTTGACTAGCTTTTTTTTCTTTTTTTTTTCTCCACTTTTCCGTGGTTTTCTCATGTTTATAGTTGATTAACAAATCAGCGAAAAACCAAGAACGACATGGCGATTGGTGAAGTGGTGAACAAGGGGTGAGGCACGAGCGGTATCTTGGGGCAGGGCCGAGTGGAGACGTTCAGTCGAAGCATATGTGGCACGAGACACCAGGCCGAGAGAGAGGAACTGAATGGTAGAGAGAAAAAAAGAGAGGAACTGAATGGTAGAGAGAAAAAAAGAGAGGAACTGAATGGTAGAGAGAAAAAAAGAGAGGAACTGAATGGTAGAGAGAAAAAAAAGAGAGGAACTGAATGGTAGAGAGAAAAAAAGAGAGGTAGGAAAAAAATGTGTGAGCGAGAACTTCTGTTGTCATTGATGCGTGCATTCTTTCCTGCTCACTGCAAATCGTTTTTATTCATTTTCTACACAACAGATTCAGTACCAAAACTTACTTCATCTCCCCACGCTTTATATTGCCCAAAATATTTGGGGCATCTCGAGGCGATGTAATGGTTAGCAAGCTTGTCTTGCTAGAACAATTACCACTGAGTAGTGGGTTCGATCCCTACTGGGTGCTCCCTACTTTCGGCTTTGTGTCAAATCTAAGCTACGTTTGGAAAATCACTACTGCCAAGAATATTTACTTTGTTTGAGCAAAAAAAAATCAAACCCTGTAATGTATGGGATAAATTCCGTGACACAACAAAGAGCTGAACCCTTATCTATTCTCCTCAAGGCTCGCTCGTTATCTTTTCTCCTTATCTTCATTTCCTGCTACCTCCTCTTTTTATTCATATTTCAAAACTCATTAACCATAACCATTTTAACAGTCACCCTCTATTTTATATTGGGTGAACATTAGTATAAAAAAATATTTGTTCGTTTCAAATTTTGTATCCAGTCTACTAACATACAAAATGGTAATGCTTTATTTTCCTACAGCAAAATTTGTTATGTTGTCATTATTGTGGGCTTTATTTAACTTCCATGAGAGCAAATATGACTATTTAATGGAGATCTCTTACCCACATAACTCAGTCCAACCGACTTTGGCCACTGACTTCACAGAACACTTACTGATCCTAATACGTTAATACAATTCGCTGGGAATGCGCTAGGACCGAGCATGCATCAATTTGTACTGTCATGCTTTTAAATTATAAGAATAAGTTTTTTATATATATATATATATATATATATATATATATATATATATATATATATATATATATATATATATTATACATACACTGTGTGTATGCCTCTTATTTTTATCCCCACCCCACAAATGTCTTACTATTAGTGTTATACATTACCATAAATGGTAATGCTATGCCTGAAAAGGTAGAAACAACAATCTCACTTCCATATATATTCTACCCGCACCGTTGGTTTGTATTCTCTATTCTTCAATACCACCTGAATGTTGTGTCCCAACACATGCAACTGTCATTAACGGAATAATTTGCGGTAGGTACTTCTTATTTTGTGCGCTGAATTTTTATTTTTTTGATATTAAACACTTTACAGATTTGTCGGTTGTCATCGTTGACAGACATTTTGTGTGTGCAAACTTAGTAAAATATGATTTTGCCGAACTTTCCAGCTCACTTTCACAATACTAAGGAATTTTTTTATTATCCTTGTAACCAATTGTTATATATTAAAGCTAACGTGTGCATTTCTAAGAACTGACTCGAATTCCTTCCTAACCTTTTGTTCGAAGTAGTGGTGGTTTTTCTAAGCTATGCCTGGATGTGACACGCGGCCTAAATTATAGTGGCACTGATTGAGGATCGAACTCTCTATTCAGTCGTAATTGATCTATCGAGACAAGTTCGGTAACCATTACATCATGTCGAGGTGCCTAATTTTTTTTCCAAGTAGTGATTACGGCATTATTCATTCTTTCAGTTACATGTGCTAGCCATTTTAGTTTTTGTTGTTTGAAAGATCTCAACTGATGTGGTTTCTGTCATTTGACACATATCTTTGCTTGTGATTCTGTAGTGCCAGTCCACGTGGTTCAAAATAGGATAGTCCCCTCTAAGACCTACAGTCTTCATTTTCTCTAAGCCATTATTAATCATTTATATGAGAAAGTGATTGTATAGAGTTTAGACATTTTTGAACGGGTTTGGCGCCATGCATACATAACCATATGCATGTCTCGGTCTAACGGGGCTATTTAAGGACATGACTTGAGTTTTCGGTAAAGGCTTTGGTTTTGAGGCATCTGGCGGTGTTGTTGAAAACTACCTTAGTACAGCCTATTCGATGTTCAATTTCCTTATCTCGTCAATTATTTTTTATAGTTGATCCGTACACTGAAGTATTTGAAGGTTTCGCATTAATTGATTCCACATCCTGCATATTTGATGCATTCAGAGTAAGTACCATCACCGCATTCATTCTAATTCCAGATTCAAATTTCTGTTTTGGAAAAGTTTATCTTTAATCTTATTTCTTAAAACACTTGGTAGAGAATTTCTTTTGGTTCAAGATCATTCTTTGGGTATTTGTCATCAGCATATTCCTCACCCGTATTACTACACTGGTAACTGGAGTCAAAAAAAAATATGTTGCTTGCATTAGCTGAGAATGGAGATTGTGGCTATTACTCATTGGCTTGAAACGCATCCAGTCTCTTGCTGCTTGCGGAAGTGTAGGGGGGGGGGAATTCTTCAAAAAAAGTTTTACCTCACCACGTAGATCAAACGTTAGATTAGTTAAGTGATCATTTCCTTTTAACTATGACACAACGAGAACGGAAATTGTCAAACATCACAATCCACAAAAGCTATAAGGACACCGTTATGATGCTGTCATCTCAGAACCTACCATCATGAACTAGCTAAGCAACAGAATTAAGCAAATAGCTTATGTACAATCGATAATGAATTCGCAAAGAAGGCACTAGATAGTGTGTGAAGGTAGCTTCATCCAGAGGTGGCAATATACACATCACTGGAGCAAAGAGATTTGGTCTACTGGGAGAGGCAAAGATCTGTTACAAAAGACAAATTCTGCAGATGGTTGTGAATACTTGAAGCATTTCGGGCAGAATGACGAATTTATTGTCTGCGGCAATGCGCCTGTTCATGTAGATTTGAAAAAAATGCTCATGGAAAACAATTTATCGGCGCCAGTATTATCCTTCAGTAACCTATACAGTGCTCTGTAAATAAAATTAAGGAATGCTGGAACGTCTTGAAGTCTCTTATGAAATGCTTGGTGTCCAAATCATGTAAAACCATCAATTAACATGAATTATTTGTTCCCTCATGAAACAATCGATGAAGCGATGTCTGCAATTAGCCCATTACTGTGTATGAAAACGTACAATCCTGTAGAGAAAAAACTTTGACCCAACCTTGACACAAGATAACCAAATGTTTGTGTCGGTGGTGGCAATGTGTGAACTGGTTAATTTCGAATTAAGCATCTTTGATTATATTGTTCATTGTTTTGGCTTGTAAACTGATGTATTTTTCGCAGTAAAGTTTTACTTAGAGCTTGAACCTTGTGTCAATTAGCGCATGTATGGGTATCGTCAAAAGTCCAACACGATACGAAGTACACCTATTTCAATAAAAGTAATAAAAATAGGGAGAACATCATCTCAACTTTCCTCCCCTACCAGGATCATCATCATTGATAATAACGCTGATTTTTTTTTTTTTATAAGATAAATGACAAAAGTTATAAAAACGTAACAATCCGTCCATATTTCCGAGATGAATCATTGTAACTATTTACACTATTTGCATTGTTCAGACAATTGTCCTCATCTTTGTCATATTCACGACGTTTCGGCCGTTGTACGCTCCGGCCTTCAAGTGATATATGTTGCGATTTAGAACTGAACTTTTTTCGTCCACCAAAAGATAACTGAAACTGAAACATACAGAAAAGACGTGCAACTAGAACAATCTACACCGGGGTAAAGGGTTTGGTTCGAATTTCCATCGTATATCACCTGAAGAAGGCCGGAGCGTACAACAAATGTATATGACAAAGATGAGACAACAGTCGGAACGGTGCAAATAGAAATGCAACGGAAATGTTCTTCGTTTAAGCAGAATAAGCAATAGAAAACACCAGCAGAATCCAATTGGGCCGAAAACTTTTCAGCACTCCTTAAGATAAATTGATTAAAGAAAGAAAAGTTGTGAGACGAGAGTAAAAATAGAGTAAAACGAAATCGTGCGTGAAAAAAAAATCACAAGTCTGTGGACAGTTTGTCATTAAAAATGAATCTTTTTTTTTTTGTTGTTTTCTTCCATCAAGCCCATTGATTCCAGGTGTTCAGGGCTAGACAAAAATAGCAGGACAGGTTTTGTGCAAAGAGAGACAAATCGGAACTTCCGGGATTTAACGATTTCCGGTTGTCCACAACGCAAACGACCATCAAATGGAAAACAAAGGGAAAAGCTTTTTTTTTCTTTTTTTTTTAATTCATTTTTTTTCTTTTCCACTTTTTTCTTCCTTCTCTTTTTTTCCACATCGATTTCCTGTTTCCCCCTTTATCCTTTCTTTTTGTAAAGTTCTCCTGTCGTCATTTTGTTCCTCATTTTCGTACTTTTTATTTAATTATATATATATATATATATATATATATATATATATATATATATATGCACAGTGCAATGGGTAAATTGTCAACATTTTATATTTTTAATTTCGCATATGCGCATTGTTTTTAGTTTTGTCGGCTGCACAGTATAGTGGGGTTAATTGGGCACAGTCTGTGAGAAAAAAAAGCACCATAATGCAATTCACTCCTCCAGAAACTTGAAAACGGCATTGTGTACTGTTTGGCATTCGCACCGGAAGCTCCAATATGAACATTTCAGAGTGTTTGGGTGTTAATTTGAGGTCATTGCAGAGGATTCTGAAAGAGTTGAATAAGTCAATTCATCTTCCCATAGAGCATCACTCAACACGGAGACCTAGATCCATTGCCTTGAGGAGGTGGTGACTTTGGTCAAGAGTGTGGCTGCTGGAAGACCCTATGTCTGGCAACAGAACTCTGCACTATGCCACACGAGCAGAACCCTGTCATGGCTGTCAGACATTTCTGCAACCACATCACTCCTTATATCTGGTCACTTAACTCCGCAGATCGCAACCTCGTTGATTATGTGTGGGGGCGCAGTTGAGCGAAAGACCAACAAAACGCATACCAAATACCAAAGATGAAGACTAGGATTATGACAGCATTCACCAACTTAAACATGGAGACCGTCCATATGAGTTGCAGGAGATTCTGGAATCGTCTTGGGGCCGTGGTTGAAGCCAATGGCGATTTTATTGAATAAATTGACTATTTAGTATTTGAAGATATTTTGGTATCATTTTGGTAAATATATATGTTAAAATGAGATGACGGTCTTCTTTTCATTTTTACATCATTTAGACGGCAATTTAACCATCGCACCCCGTGTTTTGTGCCCCCCACCCAACTCAGCCAACGTTCCGACAAGGAAACCTAAGTTCAAATCTTACTACTGTTGAATTTTAAACATTTTTTTCTTGCCATGGGGTTATCTAAAACATATGACGGGAAAATGTATAAACGAAACTGATCAGAAGCTGTCAATGATGTTTAGCACGGAGTCACAAGTCATCGTGATCGAGTGTTCGTGCCTATTGATCTTTTTCAACTAATGATCATATATTACGTTCTCTCACTCACTAACACACACAGTATAAACCACAAGTTGACTCCGGAGGTGTCGAAGAAATACTGATGTAACGAAGCAGGTGTTTATTCCACGGATTAGCTAGCTACCCTGACAGACAAGCATATGCGGAAACTAGTAACAAGCCATTCCACACACACACACACAAAGTACGAAATGTATGTATGTATGTATGAATGAAATGTATGTATGAATGTATGAAATGAAATGTATGTATGAATGAAATGTATGTATGTATGTATGAATGAAATGTATGTATGTATGTATGAATGAAATGTATGTATGTATGTATGAATGAAATGTATGTATGTATGTATGTATGAATGAAATGTATGTATGTATGTATGTATGAATGAAATGTATGTATGTATGTATGTATGAATGAAATGTATGTATGTATGTATGAATGAAATGTATGTATGTATGTATGAATGAAATGTATGTATGTATGTATGAAATATGTATGTAAAATGAAATGTATGTATGTATGTATGAATGAAATGTATGTATGTATGTATATGAATGAAATGTATGTATGTATGTATGTATGAAATGAAATGTATGTATGAATGAAATGTATGTATGTATGTATGTATGAAATGTAAAATGTATGAATGAAATGTATGTATGAATGAAATGTATGAATGAAATGTATGAATGTATGTATGTATGTATGAATGAAATGTATGTATGTATGTATGTATGAATGAAATGTATGTATGTATGTATGTATGAATGAAATGTATGTATGTATGTATGTATGAATGAAATGTATGTATGTATGTATGTATGAATGAAATGTATGTATGTATGTATGAATGAAATGTATGTATGAATGAAATGTATGTATGTATGTATGAATGAAATGTATGTATGTATGAAATGTATGTATGTATGTATGAAATGTATGATATGAAATGTATGTATGTATGTATGAAATGTATGTATGTATGTATGTATGAAATGATCATCTTACTGCTTTCCGCGACTGTTTCATGTGATCACTTAGGTGTTGATGCACTTGTCTCACAATCCTTGTGCGTATATATATATATATATATATATATATAACACGTGTAGTAAAATTATGGAAAATAAAGCATAATATTTTTTCTAAAAATAACGTTACAACCAAAAACGTTTGCGGCACCTCTCTTCTCTTCTTTTTAATATATATACTGCGTGCCAAATTATTATCGAGATAACTTTTCAATTCACACAAAATTTTCACAATATTTTCACACAATGTTGGCAACACTGACCTGCGCAATGTAAACAAATTGGTGCCATTTTTGTTATCAGCACGGTGATTTGAGCGTGCCAAATTATTAGAAAAGTGTAAGAATTTAGTGAAAAGATGGGTCGTAAAAGCAGTTTAAGTGATGCTGAAAAGAAAAGTATCATCTCAGAACTCTCAAAAGGTAAATCTACCCTAGAAATTTCTAAAATAATAGGGAGGTGTCATCAAACAATGAAATAGTTCACCGCCAACCCTACACAAGTGCGCAAAAGGGCAGATAAAGGCAAGCGGGGGGTTATTTCACGTCGTCTCACGTCACGAGTTAAACGAGAGGCCACAAAGAACCCTGGAGTTTTTCAGTCGCATTAGGGATCCTACTGTGTCTAAATTACTCGGTGTTGGTATCTGAGGGAAATAGCAACAACAGTCAAACCTTTATCGAAGTCTCCGTTGACGAGAAATCACATTCAAAATCGATTGAAATGGGCCGAGGACAATATGAAGATTGACTTCTCTAAAGTTTTGTTCACAGACGAAACTCTAGCAACACTTGATTGACCAGATAGATGGTGCAAAGGCTGGGTAATGAACGGACAGAATTGCCATCAACGTTTGAGACGCCAACAAGGCGGTGATTGAAAAAACATTAGTGGGCCCGTGGAGAGTACCAGATGGCGTCAAAATGACCGCTGATGCATACATAGCGTTTATGAAGGAGCATCTTGAACCGTTCTTCAGAAGGGCCATTGTTTTTTATGCAAGATAATGCTCCCTCACATGCTGCTCACAAGACTACTGAATATTTGAAATAGGCTTCGATGAACCTCGAAAAATGAAGTGGCCAGCAAATTCTCCGGATTTGAACTCGATCGAAAACCTTTGGACCATCATGAAGCGAAGACTGTACGCCAACGGACGACAATTCAGGAACGACGCTGAGTTGTGGGAAGCAATTCTTGACACATCTCGCGGCATTACAGCAGATGATATCGTACAATTAACAAATTCTATGCATCGTCGACTTCAAGTAATTTCAAAACAGAGAAAGCGCATTCCCTATTAATTTGTTTAAAACTGTGCCTTTGTTTGTATCTGTTATTACTTGTTTGACTATCTTATTAGCTTCTTTTGATCATAAACATTCACGTGCAACATTAATAAACGTTTTGTGTGCTCAATTCTGGGAATTTTACTAAACCTTTCTAATAATTTGGCACGCTCAAATCACCGTACTGATAACAAATATGGCGCCAGTTTGTTTACATTGCGCAGATCAGTACAAAAATTTCAGTGATTGCGCAGGTCAGTGTTGCCAACATTGTGTGAAAATTTTGTGTGAATTGATTAGACTGTTTTTGAAATATTAGAAACAAGTTATCTTGATAATAATTTGGCACGCAGTATAGTGAACAGCATGCTAAATTTCGGTTCAATTGGCCATGAAAAATACTTTTCTCTTATGCCTAGCGTTTATTTTCTACTTGGAAGGAAACTCGGAAATTTAGGTTTTACTCTCCTACTCACAGGAGGTTGCGGCAACATCCGTACTTTATATTGTGGGTTTTTCGGGTGAGCTTTATAGTGTTTTTTGTTTTTTTTTTTTCCTTCCTAATATCTTTCTATAAAAGAAATCGCCGCTTCTTGTCCCCCCACCGCGGGGTAAGTGATATTCCATTTCTCAAACATTCAGACCACCCATTCAAATGAAAAATATCATTTAAACAACATAGTCTCGTGTAAAGGTCTGCGCTTTTCTCTCTCAGACCCCTCTCTCTCTCTCTGCTCTCTCTCTCTCTCTCTCTGCCCCTGTTCTCTCTTTTCTGCCCTCTCTCTCTCTCTCTCTCTGCCCTCTCTCTCTCTCTCTCTCTCTCTCTCTCTCTGCCCTCTCTCTCTCTCTCTCTGCCCTCTCTCTCTCTCTGCCCTCTCTCTCTCTCTGCCCTCTCTCTCCACAAGTAAGAAATTTTCTCTCTCTGCCCTCTCTCAATTTTCTCTCTCTCTCTCTAATCTCTCTCTCTCTGCCCTCTCTCTCTTTGTCTCTCTCTCTTCACACCTGAATACAGAGACATTGACCTATGACGAAAGTATGAATAAAATGATGCATGCCATATAACCCTTTTAGTTCTCTGGTCCCTAGATAGCATTCTGGATCCTCTTCCTCCTCATTGACGACCAGCCACTTTTTTTTTTTACTTTAGTTAATGCAAATAAATAATTATTTCTTTCTGAAGGCACAAACACTATTTCATATATAATGAAAATTCGGATATCAAACTCTCAAGTATTCCTAATCTCCACTTCAGTATCATTTCTCCAGCACCTTTTGTCCATATTCTCCTCTGCAGTAGAGTTCACCCAACTTGGTTCCGTGGCTGAATCAGTCCTTATTTCTACCTCTCTTAACCCCCTTTTTTTCCTAAGCCATACTGCATCTTCCGCCACCAAATCTCCGATCTCTACAACTACGCCTGTCGCAATACTACTAGCATCATACCACACTATTCCCGTTTTCGTTTTAGGGATGTCAAGTCTTGGTCGCCTTTCTTTACCTCAGGTAAGATATCCTGCATCACAGCAACAGTTTCATAATCGATTTTACATTTCCACTTGCTTTTTTCGCGTAGCTGCATGCCGTTCGCTGCAATAGACCGAGAACAATTCCCACCTACTCGTCTCTCTTGTCGCCTGTGGGACCTCGTTGTCCCTTCCAAACACCTACTTTTCACTTTTCCTTTCTTCAGAAGACCCAGCACTGCCCTTCCTAAGGTTTCTGGTGGCTTTGCTGTTGATCTGAATTTATTATGATGATCCATCAATTTCTTCGTCGATACCTTTGTTACATCTATCATGATGTCATCAATGTGCGAATCAATGGCTTATTTTGTCTTATTGCCCTTCATCGGCAATTTTCGATGCCGCATTGAGTCGGAACCCCAACCGAGTCAGGCAGTAAGTTTTACGCTTATAGCACACCAATCTGGTACTGCCATGGTTTCTCCGCGACCTATAACTGCAGGTCGGTCGGCTTAAGATCCACAGTCGTAGTTCGTCCCGCCAACTGCCTCCACTTTCTCATCTTTTCATCGCACACATTGATTATGTCACTCCCAGTATGGCACTCTACATAACGGTTCAACTCCCAAAAATCTAATACTGGCCTGAATTTTCCTTTTGTAGCTTGGATCACCGCCATCAACGGCAACACTCCTTTTACTTCGCCCTTCTAGGGCAAGAGAATGCCCTCCATAATCCATCTTTCCACGGTTCATTTCTTTCCATCGAACTCTGTCGGCAGAGTGTACATCTCGAAACTTCACGTCGCCATTTTTACAGTCACACCTCCCAGACGAATTGATCTCGTCTATTCCGACAACAATGTCGATCCCGTCGATGATGCAATCAACGTTAATTGCCTCCGTTTTTCACCCTCGTTTCGCCTAATTTTATCTCCACCTGTCGGGTTCCTTTACATTTGACCACCCTCCTGTCAAATACTTGCACAGTGCCACTCCAACTCCATTCGCTCACGAGCTTGGGATCAAGTGGTTGTGCAGCCGGTATCGACAAGAGCTGCCGCTATCACACCGCCCCGCCCCGCCCCACCAACTTTTTGATATTATTGACGTAGACATCCATTAATTCCCCAGTCCATTTCACTCTCATAAGCTTCAAAGAGCCCTTCAGTGAATGCTTTCTTCAGTGAATGCTTTTAATGTGATATATATTTATATATATATATATATTTATTATATATATGCTTTCTTCAGTGAATCCATTTCTTCAGTGAATGCATATTCTTGAATGAATGCTTTCTTCAGTGAATGCTTTTTTCAGTGAATGTTTTTCTTCAGTGAATGCTTTCTTCATTAAATTTTTAAATATTTTTGAAGTTTTTGCTTTCTTTCAAGAAGTGAAATGCTTTCTTCAAGTTAATTTTTTTTCAGTGAATGCTTTCTAAAAAAGTTTTTTTCATTTTGAATGCTTTCTTCAGTGTGGCACCATTCTTCAGTGCAGAGAAAGAAATACTTTCTTCAGTGAATGCTTTCTTCAGTGAATGCTTTCTTCAGTGAATGCTTTCTTCAGTGAATGCTTTCTTCAGTGAATGCTTTCTTCAGTGAATGCTTTCTTCAGTGAATGCTTTCTTCAGTGAATGCTTTCTTCAGTGAATGCTTTCCTATCATGTCTTCGTCCAACTGGTCCTCGTCACTCATTTCAAGGGGGAGGGCAAGTGTATCTCTTTGCAGAAAAAGTGGAAGGAAACTAGTAAGGTCTGGCACTTCGCCAAAGAAAGTGACAAATTGAAAACTTTAATTTTGATTATATCTTCTCCGATGGTGGTATCACATCTCTAGCCAGTCTCGCCATTCCAGATTTCATATCATCGAAATAGCTTGTGGTTCAAAAAAATATTTAAAAAAAAAACTTCTAGGATTTCTATTGTGCATCTTTTAAATCTTTCATTCCACCTACATATTAAGATTAGTTTTTGTATATACCTTTTGTTTTCTTAAGCATTTATTGACCTGAAAATTTTTCTTTTTAATTTTTCTTTTGAGGTTTTGTCGGAAAAACCTTTTTTTTTCTTTTCTTTTTTGAAACCAAGGATTTTTTATGTATAGTCAGCACTTTGCCTAATCTGATTCAAAATCACCCAGTTTGGATCGAATTCAAGAAAAGTGTGGTAGAAGAGAACTAACTTTTTTGCTTGCTCACTTTTATTCGAAACAACGAAGTGTATTGTTCACGAAATGACTAAGTGAGGTTTGAACTCTCTACACTGGAGAAGCGGTATGTGAATGGGTCTTGCACACCATTGCAACAAGGATTATATGAGATACATAAAACGAGAAGATTGATCTATATCCTTAGAAACCCATAAAGTTTGTAACTCTTGACCTACACGTCCTATTCATTCGTTTCCGTGGTTGGATTTGTGGAGGTCAGAAACTTTAAGAATTGTTTAAGTAGATTTTTATACTGACCGGTTTGAGTCTTTTGGATAAATGGCAAAAATCGGTGTTTTTCTTCAGTTTTCGAAACAACCCAAAAGTTATTCCAAAAGAAATTTCTATTAAATATCAGATTTAAAAAAATCTAATAATGTCTTTAAGGATTCTTGATCAAGAATCTTTCTGTGTATGTTGTATAAATAATTCCGTTGTGTAAATATGGAAGCACATTTTCTTTCCTAGTCAGTAACGGATATTAATCGTATAAACATTATACAGTGAAAACTTCAGATCAAAATGCAATTAATACCTGAAACATGCTACTAACTTATTGATCTACACACACACACACGCGCGATTTCAGTGTTTAAAAAAGGTATCCAAATCTAGTTCACATGCTAGTTCGAAGTCGAACATCATTCATATTTGTGAAATCCGCAATTTTTATGGATTTAAAAAATTAAATAGCATATACTTGCAAAACGACGTTCACTTATTTTAAGCTTAACAGTATTTTCATTTAATCTAATTTATCGCATAATTCGCACATATCTGATTGGGATTAAACTACATTACTCGTTCCGAAATATTTTCTGAAATTTTCTATCGAAAATGTCCCGGCTATGTTGTCTTTTTACAATCTTCATTAGGTCCCGTAAAAAAAGCAGCATATCACGATGAAAAAAAGGTCCATAAATTAATAACAAAGTTTTGTATAAATATGTTTGTTGTTATGAAGAGGAAAGACCAAAGTATTTTTTAAGTATTTTTTGAAATTTTTTAGAACGTCCAGTTTTCTTGCGACGGGGGACGAAAATTTTGGTTAATTTTTTTTTTTTTTTTTTACGACAGCGTGAAAAACTCAAAAAAAGGTTTGTTTTAATATTTTCAGGACTTTTTCAATGAAGGAAAACACAGAAAATCTTGTTTAAAAAGAGATTTTTTTTAAACATGTTTCCACCTACTTACATATTTTCATGAAATTTTGAGAAATTAAATCTTCAACCGCGGGACTTGTTTTATTAGTTATAAACAGGACTCTTTGCAGAAAGTAAACCACCAGTTTTTTGGGGTTTTTTTTTTCTTTTTGTTTTGGTTTTTTTTTGCTTTTTTTTTTTTTTTTTGGTTTTTTTTGCTTTTAATTTTTTTGCTTTGGTTTTTTTTTTTTGTTTTTTTTTTTTGTTTTGTTTTTTTAAGGACATTATTTTGTGAAGAAAGAAAATCTTTTGAATTATAAAAAAATGTAAAAAACTAACATTTTAGAAATTTTTAAACCTTTTTCCATTAAATACGTTATACTAAGGACAAAATTTTTGAAAAAATAAAAAATTTTCGATGAATAATGCAATTTTAACGTTAATTTTTTCCCCATTTTTAAAATTTTTTTCATTAACTTAATACTTCAATAATCGTTTAAAATTCAAAATTTGCTTTTAAAATAATTTAAAAAAATTTTTAATGAAAAAACGTTCATAAATTTTACGAATGAAAATTTCAAAATAATCCTTAAAAATTTTAAACAATTTTCTAATTAATAAAAAACTTTAAACTATTATCTAATTAAGAAAGTATGAAATAAAAAATAGATATTACATAATTGCTGAATAAAAATGTTAATATTTAAAAAGTACTAGTTAAAAACGAAAAACCGCGTTCGCTTACTTTGCAAAAATTGTCAATTTTGATCATCCATAGTAATGTCATCACCTCGTCACAATCGATTTCTTTGATAAATTCAGACACATCGTTAAGAAATGTTTGGATACAAATTTTTATGCTATAAGTAAGTACCGTTTGTTTTCATATTAGATTAATTTGACTTTAAATTTTCTAATTTTACTCAAATAACGTGTCAAAAATATATAAATTTATTTTAGGAAGAAATTTAAAATCAAAAATTTGTTTGTTTACAAATTTCTTAAAATTTAAGAAAATGGCCGCTTTTAAGAAAATTAAACAAAAATCGAGCATATATTTGACATTCCAATCTATATAATTTCTGTCTGAAAGACACTAGAATATGTTACTTACTGTAAGTAATAAATTTAATACTTTAGCTTTCAATTAATAACAACATATTGAGACAAACTTTGTTTTAATTGATTTATGAGCCTTTTTTAATCGTGATATGCTGCTTTTTTACGTGACCTAATGGAGGAACCTACTCTTCATATATTTACCGTCCTGGGTAAGACGATAAACTACGTCCAACAGCAAGGCCTCTGATCAGGAGGTGGAACCAATTGCTGGTGTTCCCAGGTCCAACCTGACCCGTGGTGGTAGCGTCTGTTAGGGTCCCAAACTGGGGTCAAAACATTATGAAAGTGTAAAAATAGGTTTTAATACCAGAAATGCTTTGTAAAAAATATTACCAGCAATACATTTTTTTAAGGAAAAATATTACCAGAAATAGATTTTTGACAAAACAAAATATTACCAGCAATAAAAATTGTCAGCATTAAATGACCCATTGAGGTGTTGATATGCCGTAAAACAAATCAAATCAATCAACTTCATATATTTAACTTTCCTTTTTATTAATTAGCGAATAATGAGTCTCCTGTACACTTTCAATGCGTCCACATAAACTCAATGAAGATATAGAAACAGTTTGTAAAAGTTCTTGCATCAAGGTCTATCACCGAAGTTGGGATTAAGGTTACTAAGTGCAGAGATTGGTGTGCTTAATATGGAAATACAGTGGTCAGCAATGAAGTGAAAGTGTAGTGATGTAGTTGATGGGAATAAAACGAAGAATACAGAGTTATAAATAACATTAGTTCTTCAATGCTATTATTGCAGAGACGAAGTGGTAATGATTTAGCAATATTTTGATGTCTATTCACTTGTTGTTTAAATCGGAACGAATAATACGAGTTCAGTCTTGGACCAGTAAGTCGTGTATGGAAGTTGTGAGTTGATGAAAATGGGAATTGAAGCAATAATGAGAACGAACAATTGGTCACAGTGACGATTGGCTGAAAGACATCACAATCATTGTTAAACGATTCAACTCGCAGTTTAAGTTTGGTGTCGTTGTCTTTACTATGAAGTATAACCCGGAGAAAGCTCTGAGCAGTGAAAGCTGATTGGTCAGAAAACGTTTTCTATGAGCGACAATCTCATTGGCTAGAGCCATGGTGCAATAAAATCCATTTAAAATAATAATTTTGGGCTGTTGACTCTTGGTCCACAAACGACGTGGTGAAGTGTTCAAATTCAGATTTTAAAAAAATAATAAAATCTTCTGAGCTAGTTAGAAATTTGAATTTTAATAAGATTAACGCTCGAAAATTTTACAACACTTAATGAGGTATTCAAAATTTTATTCCCCAAACATAAAAAGAAAGAAAACACCTGTTGGTGGTATCAATGAAAGCCTGCTTGTAGATTATCAATTTTGTAATAATTATATATAACTGCGCTTAGGCCTACATCCGAAAGGGTAAAAAAAAAAACTAGTTCGTGCGCAAGGGTTTACACACGTCATTTCCGTTTTAAAATATACAAAAGTATAACTCCTTTTTTAATAATTTTTATTAATCTCGATCCTTCTTTAGCAAAAAAATCAAAAAAATCGACGTGTTTCTGATCCGGCGGAAATATATAAATTAAGCCGAAATCGGCTTTTTTTTTTTTTTTTTTTTTTTTTTTTTTTTTTTTTCTTTTTTTTTTTTTCTTTTTCTTTTCTTCTTTCTCTCTTTTTTCTTTTTCTCTTCTCTTTTTTCTCTTTTTCTTTCTTTTTTCTTCTCTTTTTTTTTTTTCTCTTTTTTCTCTTTTCTTTTTTTCTTTTCTCTTTTTCTCTTTCTTTTTTTCTTCTTTTTCTCTTCTCTTTTTCTCTTCTCTTTTCTCTTCTCTTTTTTCTTTCTCTTTTTTTCTTCTCTTTTTTTTTCTTCTCTTTTTTTCTCTCTTTTCTCTTCTCTTTTTTCTTCTTTTTTTTTCTTTTTTCTTCTCTTTTTCTAAAATTTTTCTCTTCTTTTTTCTCTTCTCTTTTTCTTCTTTTTTTCTTCTCTTTTTCTCTTCTTTTTCTCTTCTCTTTTTTTTTCTCTTTTCTTCTCTTTTTTTTTCTCTTTTTTTTTTCTCTTTCTCTTCTCTTTTTTCTTCTCTTTTTTCTCTTCTTTTTCTCTTCTTTTTTCTCTTCTCTTTTTCTCTTCTCTTTTTTCTTCTTTTTTTCTTCTCTTTTTCTTTCTTCTCTTTTTCTCTTCTCTTTTTCTTTTCTCTTTTTCTCTTTTTTTTTCTCTTCTTTTTCTCTCTTTTTTTCTTCTCTTTTTTTTTTTTTTCTTTCTCTTTTTTTTTCTTTTCTTCTCTTTTTTCTCTTCTTTTTTTTTTCTCTTTTTTTCTCTTCTTTTTTTTTTTTCTCTTTTTTCTTCTTTTTTCTCTTTTTTTCTCTTCTCTTTTTTCTCTTTTTTTTCTTTCTTTTTTCTCTTCTCTTTTTTTCTCTTCTCTTTTTCTCTTCTCTTTTTTTTTTCTCTTTCTTTTTTCTCTTCTCTTTTTTTCTCTTCTCTTTTTTCTCTTCTTTTTTTTTTTTTTTTTTCTCTTCTCTTTTTTCTCTTTTTTTTCTCCTTTTTTTTTTTTTTTTTTCTTCTTTTTTTTTTCTCTTTTCTCTTTCTTTTTTTTTTTCTCTTTTTCTCTTCTCTTTTTTCTCTTTTTCTCTTTTTTTCTCTTCTCTTTTTCTCTTCTTTTTTTTCTCTTCTCTTTTTCTCTTTCTTTTTTCTCTTCTCTTTTTCTCTTCTCTTTTTTTCTTTTTCTCTTTTTCTTTTCTTTTTCTCTTCTCTTTTTCTCTTCTCTTTTTTCTCTTCTCTTTTTTCTCTTCTCTTTTTTCTCTTTTCTTTTAAATCTGTCAGTTTATTTCATGTCTTACGAATATATATATATATATATATCCCTGTCAATGCTCTCTTTGTCACATACATACTCACAAGTATTCGCATCGTAAAGAACTTTATACGCGTATTAACACAAATTGATTTCATTACTGATTGACGCACATATAAGAAGAATTTTAACAATAATTAACGTACATAAGGAATTTTTACAATTCCTCATAGAGCATCTAAATACAATTTTCTAAGATGCCGGGAGTTTTTATTGAAATATTAAACTTTGTTCATTTGATAACTCCACGTCATTTTTATACCACGTTAAAGTTTTGGGTTTTCTCCTTCCTTTTTAACCCCTTGCCTGCCAATGATTTGGGAAAAAAAACGTGTCATTTTGAGACGAATTTTTTATTTGTTTTAATATAGTAACTAAGAAACTGAGGTACCTTGAAGTATCCGAGCGGTTTCTAACACCTCTATCAGACGTTTGAGTTGACAATTGAACTCTTTTCAAGCTCAGAAGAGCATAAACAGAATCAAGATCGATGTATATACATGTCTATTCTGGGGAAATGGTAAAATAAACTCTGAACCCTTTACTGATTTTATAAACAAGTGTGTCTAATTAAAAAATATATATTTTCATATTTTATAACAATTTTCTTCAGATGACCAGTACGCATCCAGATGTTGTAGCCATCCAAATTTTCTTCGTATTACAAATGATTTCAATCCCAGTAGATATATTTACTGGATAAGATATGTATTTGCGTGTGTGAAAAAGAAGTGTAACCTTGGATTTTAGATACTTCAAACTCGTGTCAAGAGGGGGGGGGAAGCACCATTTCCTCTGATTTTAATTTCCTTTCTCTCTCCTTTTATGCATTGACTGAGCTTCATATTTTTCCAGCTTGTCGGCTGCTCTGGCCGCTGAATGAAATCGGCAAGTAGAATGGCGTAAGTGTGTTTACGGTTGAGCACGAATCTGAGCCCTTAATCAATAGAAAAAAAATAAAGTTTTTATTTGTATGGGCTTTCATTTACAAACCTCTGTGCTGCGTGTTAGTAGCTCGTTTGGGCCGACTGTTCTACACTCGACTCAACCATTTATTTTGAGGCATCTGCGCATTGATTGTTGTGGCTGGCTTCGGCCCATTTCCGGCGAACCGCTTCTGTCGCTTATTATAGTTTTATTACGCAATCTAAATGAGTCCACGACATGAAAATCTACCCGCTGGATATGAATAGAGCAATTTCTAACCCGACTCTACTGGGGCTTAACTCGCCTTATTACGACATTCATCTGGTCTTTACGGGGTTTTATTCTCTCGCTTATCGAGCATTTATTAATCAAACTGTGTTTTTCTCTCTCTTTTTTCTGTCTCTGTCTCTCTCTTTTTTCTGTCTCTCTCTTTTTTTCTGTCTCTGTCTCTTTTTTTCTGTCTCTCTCTTTTTTTCTGTCTCTCTCTTTTTTTCTGTCTCTCTTTTTTTTTCTCTCTTTTTTTTTTTCTGTCTCTTTTTTTCTGTCTTTTTTTTTTTTCTTTTTTTTTTTTTTCTTTCTTTTTTTTTCTGTCTCTGTCTTTTTTTTTTCTGTCTCTTTTTTTTTCTGTCTCTTTTTTTTTCTGTCTCTGTCTCTTTTTTTTTCTGTCTCTGTCTCTTTTTTTTTCTGTCTCTGTCTCTTTTTTTTTCTGTCTCTGTCTCTCTTTTTTTCTGTCTCTCTCTTTTTTTCTGTCTCTCTCTCTCTCTCTCTTTGTTTCAGAAAAGAGAAAGCAGAAAATTTTAATTCCTTTAGTTTCTATAAAATTAATTTCTTAATAATTTCTCTCCCTCCCAGCGTTTTTATGTATATTAAATTGAGTCATAAGTAATTTCCGTTTTTGTCAACCAATTGTAATGATTAATGTGGAAGTTCAGAATAAAATTGGATGACACTAATCTACATTGTCTTTTACACGACAGTGGCAGCGTACACAGTGGATTAAAGGAAGCCGTTTTTTGTAGCCAAGTTTTTTTCTTTCTTTTCCATTTTATTTTTGACAGAAAATCTGTCTTTCTTGGGTGACTGTCAAGCACAGGATGTCACTAAACCTTCAAAAATTATTCAATTTTCAACTATTCTGAATCCAGTAATTGTCAATTTCTTCAAAATTTCAATTTTTTTTTTTTTTTTTTTTTTTTTTTTCAATCAATCACTCAAACTTTCTAGTTCACAACCGACAATTCCTTTTCTGTTAATCTGTCAAACCGAATTGAGCCAGTGTAATACTTGCAATATGAGCTCTGGTTAAAAAAAAAAAAAGGTTACTGAGACATGAAGTTTATAAGTCCCAAAAATGTCCTCAAGGATACATGGGCCAGTGAAAAAGTTATTGGTTAAATCCAGTGACTTGACCCAAAAAGTTGTGAGTTTAATATCTGTCTACAACAGAGGTGAAGAGTTGAGTTAAAAAAAAAGGGAGTTAACTGATGCTGGCATAACCGGTAGGGACATGGCACGGGGTACTAAAAGAATTTAAAGGGTTCGGTTCGAAATTCCAATCACCTGAAGAAGGCCGGAACGCACAACGGTCGAAACGTTATGAATATGGCAATAAAAATGAGGACAACAGTCAGAACAATGTAAATAATTACAATACCTCAGCTCAGAAATGTAGAAAAATAAGGAATTTACGAATTTATGCGCTTGAAGTTGTCAGTGGATCGTTTCGTAGTTTTAACGAATTGTTATATCGTCTTACCCAGGACGCCTTAGTGTATGGATCAATTATAAGAAATTCAGTGTAAGAAACAAGGAAATTGAACATAGAATAGGCTCAGCAATATGTAAACTGTCAACTTTCTTGGATTAATGGTTAAGAATGGTTTCGCGTGAATGAAGCTTTTAGGTCTTCGTGAGGACCATTCTTTTAAGAACCTTGTGGACTGGCGCTACAGAATCACACAAAATAAAATCTTTAGCAAATCTTGAGAAATTCCAAGAACTAAAATGGATAACGCACACAAATCAAAGAAAATAATGACATCTTCAAGATATTGACGTTCCAACCTTTTCTTTAAAGAAACGGTTAGGAACGAAACCCGCATCTGTAATTGGAAAAGTCATAATAGTGGAATTCAAAAACATATTTTCCTAAAAAATTGTTTTAAGAGAAAGATTTTATAAATTTCACTCGAAAGTAACAGGCAGCTCGGGCAACGAATGCCGAATGTTTTCATATAA
This sequence comes from Acanthosepion pharaonis, assembly GCA_903632075.3. Lineage (NCBI taxonomy): Eukaryota > Metazoa > Mollusca > Cephalopoda > Sepiida > Sepiidae > Acanthosepion > Acanthosepion pharaonis. The sequence goes on from CAHIKZ030001355.1 coordinate 407,160, forward strand.
GTAACTGCTAATTTTACCATTATCATTAGAGATCCCACGTTAAACCTTCTAGCTAATTAGAGATTAGAACAGATACTACACTTTGATACCATTACATCGGCCAGCAAGAAAGGAAAAAATTAACTAGAGTTGCACTAGCTTCACGTCTAATGAAGACCGACTTTTTTTTTCTTACAAGGATTATTACGCTTAATATTACCAAACGTATCAGAATATTTTGTGTACTACTTCGTTATTTAAGTAGTATCTTTATTTTCTATCCTTCATGACAATATTCTTTTTTTATGATAGAATCATAAAGGGAAACACATCCATTTTACAATGCCTTAACTTTTCAGATTCTAAAAATAGCATTTTCGATGGAAAGAAATAGGTAAACTCAAGCACAATAAAATCTACAAAGTTCATAACAGCCACACTCTCATATACACACGAACATGGATACCCACACACACACGTACGCACACACACGTACACATTGAGGAAAACAACAGTATCTGCTCCTCGGACGTGTACCTCCCCCCACACTCCTTGCACGCGCCCGTAACCTTGGTTACGATATCTGTCTCGTGCAAGTTTGAATCCATTTATCAAGTACATTTTAATCTCCCTGATCAGGGGGTTGACATATGGGCCGTTCCGACCTGTTAAATAGGAAGAATGACTACGTTAGCCGGGTCACACACTGATGCAACTCAATGGCGAACCGGGTTGATAACCGAAGTTATTCAACCGACAGGAAGCACATTACTGGCGGAGAGTTGTGCAGCTTTTAACTCAATGACAGACCGAGTTAATAGTTTCAGCGTTAGGTCACTGAAAAGGGTGGCGGGAACGAATGCCGCTCATCAAGGAGTATTCTTCTTTTTTTTCCTTTTGTTATTGAAATTTACGTTGTTTGAAGGAAGATGATTTTACAGTTTGTCCTTCAAGTTTAAATGATCACTCTTTGCTTCTATCCTTTTTAGTCAAAGGCCCGATCTAAAGTATAATCGAACAACAGTCGTTCAATAATTTTCAGCATACTGCACAATCGCTCCACCCGTGCTTATTTGATATCATAGTGCTTATTTGATATCATAGTGCTTATTTGATAAGCTTAACTTAGTTTCGTACATAAACTAAATTTTTAAAAAAATGACTTTAAATAAATTTTTCTATGTGACTTTTTAAGATGTTTGCGATCATGATTCTCCACGGTTTCCTATCCTTTGTCGACTTACCACGCCTCCCAATCCATGTTCTACCATTTATACTCGCTTGTTAGGTAGGTTACTCACTCTTTCCATCTGCCTCTCCTGTTTTCGATACACACTTTGAGTGCCAAATTCTCTAAGCTTTCTTTCCTCTTTGTGTCCTAGATTCTTCAACTATTCTTTTATGATTTTAAATACTAAGTATTTTTGTTCCCTTCTTACTTAAAACCTCATTACTCACATACTCTGCCACTGTCGTCCTCAGCATCCTTCTGCTTTTGGAAGGCATCTTTCTCTGTTCCAATGCGCTCTCGGATTTCGGTGTCACGTTTTCTGTCATCTGTTAAAACACTTTCCACGTAGTTAGATTTCCGTAAGTGCTTGACTTTGACATCCCGTAGCTTGCATCTTCGGTTGTTCCTCTGGGGTTAAGCCTGAATCTCAATAGGCGTTCAAGGCAAAGAGCCTCCCCTTGAGGGTACAACCATCCATCATAATAGATGAATGTTCAAGATCTTTAGTGGGACATCACTTGTTTAGTCTTGGAGTTAATCAGTGTTACAAGCCAGTTTCCCACCCCCTTTGCGTCACCGGGTGGGGGGGTCAGATCAACTGCCAGTTTCTGATCATCCAGATTTTTAGAGGTGCACCTATAAATTGTTGTACCTCTTGCATAGATATGCACTAAAAGATTTGAGTAGGTTCTTATGCAAATTATTAATATAGAGCATAAAAGAGGGCAGGGGCAAAAAGAGAGCATAAAAGAGGGCAGGGGCAAAAAGAGAGCCTTGGAGATCGCCGCCGGCATTGATCTCATGACCTTAACTACGACCTTCATGAACCTATCCTTTTTTTTTTTTTTTTTTTTTTTTGTAAGGTGGTGTTGATAACTGAGAAAATACTTTCATAGATTCCATAACTGGAGAGCTTGTGTAGCAAAACGTTGGTTAATGAATTTGGTGACATTGTAATTGTAAGTTCAATCCCTAGGTTGGGCAGTGTATACTATTTTGTTACTGTTATACCGCTACAATTTTGGGGGCGCCCCCCTACACACGCACACAAACACACACACCAAAGAGAGAGGTTAATGAAAAGTACTGGACCCTACCCTACTTTCCAAGAATATGACCAAATTTTCTTTTTAAACTTTTGGTTGGGATTTGTATTTTTCAGCACCCACTTGTGTATAGACTAACAAGAAATAACACCTTAGATATGTTTCAAGGTGAAACGTACAAGTTATATTGTTGGATTTCAGTAAATTATAGCATGTGCTGATCAATATGCGTACAAGTTTCAAAACAAATATTTAACTACTGTATATCCTCTTTGGGTATCAACACAAGCCTGTATTCTCGCATTGGTATGATCGTACAAATGATGAATACCATCCTATGATAAAAATTTCTTCACAACTCTTTTCTAGGGTTGTAGGTGGCATAACTGAACGCCGTCACTCCCTGTTCTATATTCAATGGCACCAAACCTGACTATTGTTCCAGATCGTAATGTTCTATAACCATTTAGCAGAACATGAATTTGATAACTGAAACGGCACATTGATTTCCTGTTGTAGAAATCATAGCATAATACATTGAATAGTAGGTACTACTATAGTATGATATCTATTGAGGCATTTACGATCTACCGTAAATGACGATGCCCTCTACCAAAAACAATCCACTTCCGGTCTACAATTAATTCCTCAAACTACATACGGTGTTATTTTAACCTAAAGACTGGGGTATTTATCTAATTTGTATTCATAAAGGAGGTATTTATCTAATTTGTATTCATAAAGGAGGTATTTATCTAATTTGTATTCATAAAGGAGGTATTTATCTAATTTGTATTCATAAAGGAGGTATTTATCTAATTTGTATTCATAAAGGAGGTATTTATCTAATTTTAAAGGAGGTATTTATCTAATTTGTATTCATAAAGGAGGTATTTATCTAATTTGTATTCATAAAGGAGGTATTTATCTAATTTGTATTCATAAAGGAGGTATTTATCTAATTTGTATTCATAAAGGAGGTATTTATCTAATTTGTATTCATAAAGGAGGTATTTATCTAATTTGTATTCATAAAGGAGGTATTTATCTAATTTGTATTCATAAAGGAGGTATTTATCTAATTTGTATTCATAAAGGAGGTATTTATCTAATTTGTATTCATAAAGGAGGTATTTATCTAATTTGTATTCATAAAGGAGGTATTTATCTAATTTGTATTCATAAAGGAGGTATTTATCTAATTTGTATTCATAAAGGAGGTATTTATCTAATTTGTATTCATAAAGGAGGTATTTATCTAATTTGTATTCATAAAGGAGGTATTTATCTAATTTGTATTCATAAAGGAGGTATTTATCTAAATGTTTGGCATTTTATAATTAGTGTATTTTGTTCATAAAATTCCAATGAGTACTACAGTCGCTTTTACTGAAAAGTCACTAAATACTATAACTGACCAGTATAAATTGTACACTACAAAGTGTTTATTATGCTACTTTTAATAGTTTTTTTAACATATTTTATACTTCCAAAAGTTGGCAAATATCATACTATAGTAGAAAATGGACGTTAGATATCATACTCTAGTAGCACTGAATAATATTCTGGATGTATACGGTATTATAATTTGATTCGTTTTTATCAACCTGTCTATATTTTTGAGATGACGTATTATGTACACTATTTACATTATTAGGACTATTTTCCTCATTTTTGTTGCCAAATTTATTACGTTTCGGCCGTTGTACGCTCCGGCCTTATTCAGGTGGTTGGAATGTCGAACTGAACCCTTTATTTCGCTCACTGGGGTAGACTGTTCTAGTTCCACGTGCCATGGCACAGTGGATAAAGGTGTTAGTTAGATCCAGAGACAAGACCCAAAGAGTGTAAGTTCAGTATCCGGTTAAGGCAGTGGAGAACTTGGAGAGGAGAATTAACAGGAGATAACTGACAACTGACATCCATTAAACGGTCTTATGGAATAAGTGAAAGTTCACATAGTGACACATGCTCATTGTTCTGGGTATGACGATAAACTATATCCGGCAGCAAGGCCTCTGACCGGCAGATTTTGAGGAGCGCGGAATCCGCCTCTTAACCGCTGTTGTTCCCACAACCACCACTTAATTACTGTTAGGGTCCAATCTATCGGAAAATAGTACCCCTCCAAACTAAAATAGTAACACTATGATGGTATAAAAAAACCTTTTCATAGTAAAAAAGAAAAAGAATTCATTTTTTTTTGTATTGAGAAATCAGAGCAACATCTATCATTTTTATTAGTTCAAAGCTCCCAAGAAAGTAAATTTCGGCATTAAATAACCCATAAGGTGTTAATATGCCGTTAAGTAAGCTATAACACATGCCCATAGTCCTGCTACAAGAAATCTTTTGTCAAACGGTACTTGTTTCCAAACTTGCGGCCAAATTTGCCACGAACACTGTGGGATCTACAATCTGCAGTCCTTAAAATGTACCTATTTTGGTCAGCCGCTGCGCATTCAAAACCTGATCTACTGGTATAGAAAGGTTCATTTGATCAAATGTTACTAACATTAAATCATCACTGACATGTCATATTCAACACGTACAGCATTTTCCTGAACTGACTATCCATTTCGGTGGCGTACAATCCGAACACTAACTGAACAAAAGAAGCCAATGTATGTCTCAGTATTATGACGCCTGCTCGCAATGAACTTTTCACAATATTGAACGCTATCGTAACATGCGATATCATGAAGCACAGTCACAGATACAGCGTCCTGGTATAAATAATACTTACGTCACAAGTTGGCACAAAATTTTTCTGTCTGAATTTCTGGGATGAGGAGCTATCATTATTTACACTATTTATATTCGTATGACATTCCAACCACCTGAAGAAGGCCGGAGCGTACAACGGCCTAAACGTTGTAATAAATATGAAGACGGTAGTCCGAATAATATAAATAGTGTCCTCATCTTTGTTGTTGTTATCGCATTTCGGCCGTTTTGCTTTCCGGTCTTCATCAGGTGTATATCGATCCGTGTGACCTACAGGGAAATCCGAACTGAACCCTTTGGTGGCAGGCTGGTCTCGTTTCACTGCCCATAAGAACTTCTAGGCGAGATAACCCAAGTCATGAGCAATAGAACGAGAAGTTTACTTCCGTAGATTAAATAAAGGGTTTTAATAGTCTGTTTGTGGTTTCTTATCTATAGATATATTTTTAATTTAAACACATTTATCGATAGTTTGCAGCGCTTAAATAAACAAAACTTATAAAATACAAATACTTTAGCAACTAAAGGTTCACTCTTTTATTTATATATTTATAATATTCAATTATTTATACTATCCACATTTATCTGTATAGCTACTGTTAATTTCATATAAAACACACACACACACACACACACATATATATATATATATATATATATATATATATATATATATATATATATATATATATAAAAATATAAAAGACCTAGATTTGAATCATATGCATGGGTCACGTTTGCCAATAGATATTGTTGGCATGTACGCATCAAGATAGTATTTTCAATCCCCTATTCAACAATTTAGCATTTAGGAACACTTGTGTTGAAAATTTATTTTCTTGAAATAACTTTAAAAATTTCTATTCTCCTAAATAACTTTTTTTTTTTTTTCTCTTTTTTTAATTTCCCATTTTATTTTGGGTTTCTGTTTTGTTTTTGTTTTTGTTTTTTATTGTTTTTTAATTTCCTTTTCTAGATGTACTTGGATAGGACGTTGTTTGTAAAGTATTTACTTAGCACTAGAAATATTATATGGCTGTTGTATCTTCATTTAAATATGCACTCTGGAGATCCAATATCGTTCATGTTGGAATATCCTTGGGGCTCAACTTTAACTCTATAAATGTTGTTAGTTAAAGCATTTGTCTATTTGGTGAGCAATCCTCTTTCTACAATTACAAATCGATATTTTAAGTTTAGTTTACTATTTAGCAGTTGTTTTATTATACCCTTTAAATAATATGCTCCATATCAGGAAGATGTGTATTTAAAATAGAAAAAGAAACTTAAGCCAATTTTTGTATTTTAGCTGAAAATTAAATTGTGGGGTAAACTAGATTATTTTTTTTTTCTTCGATTAATTGAGGAGATTAGCTTGACAAAAATGCATGAATTTTTTTTATAAATTTTAATACACCATGTTAAGATATTTCACACTTCATACAATAATGGCTGGGCACTCGTATCCGAGGATGCTCGTCTACTAGGGCAGCCAGCCAATCCCTATAGCAGACGCCAGCTCAGGCACATTTGTGTTTATTTAACACCCGCAGAGCCCACCTGTAGTTTATACTGCAACAATGTTGACCTTAGCTATACTTCCTGAGAGAGAGCGTGTTATCTAGCGTGATCAACAATCTGAACAAAGCCAGCAATTCTCTCAGTCACGATGACTTGTGACCGTGCTACCACAGCTATCGACGGTAACCAAGAGTTCTGTCTACCCAATTTTCAAGCATTTCCCAAAGGTGCCGCAGACCGATAACATCAAAACGTTATCTTCCTGACAAAACGACCATGGTGAAATTCGAAAGCGGGTCTCATTGTCAGTAAATAAACGTTTTAACTCATCGGTCACGTGCCCGATGAGATATATATATAGGTAGATATAGGTATATAGGTATAGGGATATAGATATAGATAGATAAATATATCTATAGATAGAGAGATATAGAGAGAGATATAGAGATAGTCTTTTTCTCTTTTTAAATTATGATCACGACACAATTTCTGTTTCAAAACTGAAATTGTAAACTTAATTATAAAAATTAAACTTAAAATCCAGAGTTTCGTTCCATTTTTATATATATATATATATATATATAAGCTTATTACGAAACATGGATGTTCAAACAGAAATGCACTTCGCTATTTTTTTGGTCAACATAATCGACCAACGGAGAGTGCAGTTGGAAACGATGTAACGTTGTTGCGGAGAGGTTCAATTCCTGCGCGCAATGGCTAATAGAGGCCACATTCTCCTGCACTAAGCAATGTTTTCAGCTGAACGGCGTAAACGAGCCCGCAATGGTTTTTTTCACATCAGCCACCGACACAGTTTGTTTGAATTTACGAACAATTGCACTCTTGAAATTTTAACACGTTGTTTGATTGTTAATTTTATAATGGTTGAAATTGCCAAAGACTTAAGTTGTAAAATCTGAAAAAATGAAAAAAAAATTCATTAGACTCTTAAACTTAATTCACATTTAAAATCGGTACAGGTTATTGGAACACCCTATATATATATATATATATATATATATATATGATCAGTAAAAGGACTGAATAAAGACAGTTTTCCTTTGGTTTTCTGTGGGTCAATCATTTTCCTGTATATTTTGAATTTGCTATCTGCTTTTTAGTATCTTCTGCACTGATATTTAGTCGACAGTCTTGTCTGCTATTAGACTTTAGCGCCAATCTAAGAAATTGAGTAACCGAAAACAAAAACGCTGCAATGTAATTTTAACACTGGTTTTAACTTCGTTCATTCACAAAGTCCTTTGTGCCATAATGCTTGTATCTGCATCTATAAATTTAAGGGTTTTTTTTTCTGTTCAGATTTGACTGTATTCTTCTAAGTGTGTGTATGTGTCCATCTTTGTAGATCAATTTTGAAACGATTGAAGATTTATTGTGATGTGTTCTTGTGTCTTTCTTTCTACTGAGTGTGGATGTATTTACGAACAGTTTTTTCTATGCCCGGTGTTTTTATGAAACTCTATTGAACTCCTTGCGTGCGTGCGTGCTTAAATTGTCGTGTCAGCTTCTTTCGGACGACCTGCTTCAGCGATTTTGTCCATCTACGTACGTAATCGGGATTCGTGTTTCTTGTCCACCATATTCGTTCGTAATTAACATTGACACGACCAACTGAAAGCAAAATGGCAGCTACAAATCACAAACGCCTACCTCGTTTCTGTTAATGCATATTTGCTTCAACTTTTTCTTGCGAAACATATCTACAGTACATATGCGTTCGAACCAATATAGATTTGTTGAGTTATTTGTTTATGTCCAATCCTTTCGGGATGTGGGAGGTTATGCCTCTCCGCAACTTCCTGTCTGTTGTTTCTCTAATCTTTACTACTTATCATCCTTTTTCTGTGTTCAGACATCCATTCATTCAAACTCATTTAGATCGTCCTCGGTATGACGTTAAACTTCATCTGGCATCACGGCCGCTCGCCGGAAGATTGGAGGTTTTGAGGAACGTGGAACCACCTTTTAATTGCTGTTGTTCCCAGGTGTACCCTGACCCGGGGTGGTAACACCTGTTAGGGTCTCAGCTATGAGCAAATAGTGAATCCCCCAACCAAAAACCAACAATCCTGGCATCTCGTCTGCAATCACTTTCTCACAGACGTGCTGTGGCTTCCCTCTATCCTTTCTACAAGTATTTTCATGGCAACTGCTCCGACGAAACTGCATGAATTTAAACGTGCTACTAGGTTGGCATCTCGGTCCCACCGTTTCACTGTCGGAACGGTTAAATGTAACCGCCTCTTCTACTCCAACAGCTTCTTATCTCGCACCTCCCGTCAGTGGAACTCCCTTCCTATCACTTGCTTCCCTGATAGATATAATCTTCAAATATTCAAATGCAATGTCAATCGACATCTGGTGCCTTGACCTTGATCTCTGTCCTTCTCTTTATCCTTTTCACAAACACCCCTCTTTACTCTTGACTCTCACTCTCTTTAATCCCTTCTGTGTTTGTGGCACTCCCACCTTGCTTAGGGTGATTTGCTTAAAAAATATAATCATGTAACCCCTATTTTTTATTCTTTATATCAGCCTGCAAACGTGACATTCTCGTCGGGTCGTTAACTGCGTCACGCGCTGACCATGACAGTCGTCATAGTAGTGTTACACGGACTGATACCCTTTTCTTGTGAAGGAGTCGTATCTAGTTTCTTGAACAGATTTGTAGAGAAAGGCTCCGATATACTGAATTTGATCCGTTCGTTTTCTTCCGTCAGTTCAAAATCTTTTGGGGGATCAATGGTTAGCAACTGAAACTGGTGTTACTTAGAATTTATTCTGTTTTATACAAAAGTGATTTTTATTCACGCTGGTTTGCTTTTTCTGAAGAATTTACGTATCGATGCTTGAGATGAATATGGCAAACCAAAACGACAATGTTCTCCCCTCCCCACCAGGCTAACGACTGTTTGAAACCCCAAACAAGGACCATTATATTAGGACTTTAAACAAATCCTGTCTATCCTAAATTATTACGGTTATATTTTTAATTCTGGAACTTTTTTTCGTTAGGCATGATCGTCTGGCCAGTCGAAATTCGTCATATCACCATATTTACAGGATAGTTCCAAATGATCTCTCCTATCACCAAATATGATCTCTTTTACTGCCCCTAAACACGGCCCTCTTCGGCTGTCTGGTCACGTATTTGGAAATAATTTCATGGTGAGGTCATTCGCAAACCCTATTACAAATTCCATATTTTCATTTATTTAAAAAGCTTTATATTTCATTTTCATTAATAACTTGACATTTTGTAGCACTAAAATATTTATCTATCCATCTTTTCTAACTAAATTCCAATTAAGTGAAGGAAAGAAAACTTTCGGCTGACAATTTAATTATTCAACTTATCCGGAAATTCCACATAATTGAAAAGTTTGACTATACAGGAGTTTTATCTTACCACAAACCAAAAGATTGCATATTCAAAACTCGAACGGATATGTTTGGAAAGAAAGACATTTTACGTAGGGAGGCATAGTTGTTTGTGTCATACTACTTCAACGTCGCTTTCCAGAGGCAGACGTATATTCAACTTTATTCCTGAATATGGTACACACACACACACACACACACACATATATATTATCTGTGGATGACTATGCTCTAGAAATAAATCGATTGAGCTCTTGGAGGGGAAGGGGTGATTTTATAAACAGTGGCTGCTGCTAATGCAAGGCTCTTCTACTCGAATCGAACTCTCCTAGCTATTGATGTCTGTTAGATAGTAAAAACGTTAAAATGTCTCTTTCTCTCTACCGTTCAAAGATAGCTGGGAGTAGAATCTCTGACTGATGTCAAATCGGTTGGGGTTCGATCCCGGCTTGAAGCAGCCGGATGTCTAGCCACACTGATTCGCTGTGATACAGCTAAACAGCCTGTCTTTGGATGACATGTCCTCACGTTGGTTAGATCCAGTGACATGACTCAGAGTGTGAGTTCAATACCCGGTTAAGGCAGTGGAGAACTTTCAGAGGGAAATTAACAGGAGATAACTGGTAACTGGCATCCATGAAACATGGCACGTGGAACTAGAACAGTCTACCCCGGTGAGCGAAATAAAGGGTTCAGTTCGACATTCCAACCACCTGAAGAGGGCCGGAGTGTACAACGGCCGAAACGTTGTGATAAATATGGCGACAAAGATGAAGACAATAATCCGAATAATGTAAATAATATATATATTATTGACATCAATACTCAGAGGCGAAATATATTTTTTATGAACAATATTAGGCAAAAAATATATGACTAAGTGTGAAAAGTTTTCTTGTGGCGTGTTTCGTCCTTTTGGATTTCATCGAACTAAATTTGTTATGTCGGTGCTACTATACATGCGCACAAACCCGGGACGCTGAGAATTTTAAAAAAATTAAATTCAAAATTCCCAGCGTTTCTTGTTCGTGCGCATGTGTAGTCGCCCCCAACATAAATTTAGTTCGATGAACTACTAAACGCTTCACAAGAAAACTTTTCCACTTTGTCATATATTTTTATCTGTCTACATACATGTCTGTCCGAAACTGTTGTGATTGGGATATGCATGTTTAGTTAACGCTCAGTGGAAGTCGCTTCTCTGAGTTACTCTCCTAATAAGATTTGTGTTATCTAATCGTATTAAATTATTACACAATTTACGTACATAGCATTACATTTTGTGTGAAGCTCTGCAAATCTGCAAGCAAAAGTCTCGAAATGCTTCACTCGGCTTTTGTCGAATATTGTTTCGATTGGTTTTGACTGGCATGTATATTTGAAGATTGGTCGACTTTCTGTTCAATGAGCGTTCATAGCAACCAATCATCAATCAAATTTAGAAAAAATCGTGACCTTAACCATCATAAATTCAAATAATATATGAAATATATTATTTATTGGATAATAGCGTTTTTTTCTATACCATCACGTGTGTTTCTTTCCTTCTGGTCAGTATTAATTAGCCTCACTCTGCTTAGATCCATAACGAATTTCCAGTCTTATCCAGCTTTTTATCTCGTAATATATTGTCAGATGGAAATAATCGGAAAAAAGGTTTACATCTACATTAATGCTATGTAACAGTATTTTCAGAAACCTTTTTTGTTCACTTAAATGTTTGATTTTACAAGTATACAATGAACTTTCTAAAGAACTAATGGATTTATTTATAACCCGACATTTTTATTAGTTCAAGCATTTTCGGTGGATACACGTGTTTGAAATAAATGCTTCGATATTTATTTTTAAATCGAGTGTATTAAGTCTCTAGGCCTGCAGAAAATGTGCTCTCCTGCAAGATTCAAACCTACGTCCCCCCTTTCTAGGAGAAACTACCAACTTCTTTAGACCGCACGACCACAGTGTCGTAGCCCAGTCAATATTTATTTACCATTTAACGCAATGTAAACAGTCATTTCTGAAGAATTGGTGGATTTATTTTTAATCCGACATTTTTATTCCTATAAACGTTATTTTTAGTGGATATCAGTGTTTGAAAAAAAACAAAAAAAAACGGGACGTCTATTTCAAAGACGGCTTTCTTCAAAAAAATAACATTTGAATTAAAAAAATGAATTCTCCATGAATAGGACTTACATATTATCCATTGGTCAATTTTTTACTGATTAAGTTATGTTTTTACAAATAAGGTTTTCTTAATGATAGCAATTCTTTACCATATCCTTCGACAGCTCTCTAATGTAAAGCAAATCACATTGGTCGGGTGCTGTTATCATCAAACAAAATTTTATTTACAAAATTTAATCTAAGTCAAGTTCAAATATAGAAACCGCATGAAAATGTTAGTTTGCCCTTTTCAAGTGAAAAGGATGTGTTAGCTTTAAAAATCAGACTTCAAATCTTGGCCACAATAAAATTCAACCACTTGCACTCGTGATAAAGTTTGCAACTACCTAAGTTTAAGACTGTAATCCTTGAGTTACTTCGTTGGTGGTGGGCATTAAACTCTCTTACGCTTCACTCCTTTTGTTACTCAAGCACACAATTCTTTTCTTTTTTTTCCATCATGAGAATTCTTCGTTCAGTTGAATTTCTATCTACATCGTTTATTCTTTAAGTAAACATACTTAGAATATTGCTGCCACATATGGTCCGGTACCTATGTTATTTACCTTGAACTCTTTGATAAAATCCAAAGAATCAGCAATATTATATGTCCTGATCTGGCCGCTCGGCTTCAGTCACTTCCCCACCACCGTAAGGTTGCTTTTCTGTGTCTTTATGTATAAATACTTTCATGGTAATTGTTCCGATAAGCTCTTCGCTATGGCACCTAGACTTTTTAAAAAATTTAAGCTTAGTACTAGACTGGCGTCGAGATCTCATCAATTTACAATTGAGCTGGCTAGGTGTAACCGTAACTTCTATGCTAACAGTTTTTCTCGCACTTCTCGCTTGTGGAACTCTCTTCCGACTCTATGCTTTCTAACCAACTTTAATCTGCAAAATGTAAATGCGATGTCAACCTGATTACTCTTTTCTCTTCTTGCTCATTATAAATGTCTCTGTTCCTAATTCTTCCACACCCTGTAACCCTTGCCTTTACTGCTTTGCATGGGGTGATGCCGATCAATAAAAAAAAAAAAATTAACAGTAACACTCCACCTTGAGTGGCTCTCGTGAACTTTAGTATAAAAAACGTTTACTGATGAAGATTCAGTATCTGTCTATATTTCTGAGATGAGGTATTATGTACACTATATTATTCGGACTATTGTCCTCATCTTTGTCGCCATATTTATTACAACGTTTCGGCCGTTGTACGCTCCGGCCTTCTTCAGGTGGTTGGAATGTCGAACTTAACCCTTTATTTCGCTCACTGGGGTAGACTGTTCTACAAAAAAAAATATGAGCTCTGGTAAAAACATGCAATGATAACAACAAAAATTTGCAATATGAGCGCTTGTGAAAAATAGTTGCTGAAGACATTAGGTTTATAATACCAAGAAATTCATAAACAGATGTCCTCAAGGACACATGGCACAGTGGATAAAGGCGTTGGTTAGATCCAGTGACAGGAGTTCAATACCCGGTTAAGGCAGTTGAATTAACAGGAGATAACTGATAACTGACATCCATTAAACATTAGAAATTCCAACCACCTGAAGCAGACCGTAGTGTCCGGAGTGTACAACGGCCGAAATGTTGTAATAAATATGGCGACAAAATGAGGACAATAGTCCGAATAATGTAAATAGTGATTTATAAGTGATTATAAGATTTTAAAAAATGAGTTGTATATTTCCTGTTAAAGTATATAAAAAAAAAAACTTTTTTTTTTTTTTTTTTTTTAATTATTTACTTAATTTCTCCGGGATCGATGGAGGGGAAATAAATCTGCAAGGGTTTTCTTGAAAACGAGGTGAGTATTTGCATTTATCTGTCCTACTCACTTTGCTATAAACATTTTCTCCAATTGGAGTGGGGAGGCAGACAACGCGATGTTGGATTAATGTCGTTCATTTAAATTTATGTTCACGGCTACAGTTTATCTGTCAATGTCATTCGAATAGCCGACCTCATAAATAAGGTACAAGATTTTTTTTTTTTTAAGGATTACCTGTTTTGACAATTTAAAAGAAAACCCTGCCATCTTGCCCCGACAACAGACTCCTTGTTTCACCCATAAGGAAGTCCGCTATAGATTAGCTAAAATAAAGACTGAATAAATGTACATTCAATTTTTCGTCGATGTATGCAATGCACGGACCAAAATTTTCGATTATGAAGATATTCATATCGGTACATGAAAATTAATGGAGACATCGGAATTTGGCCGAAGGTCTTCCAAATGTCTAAAAGTTCTTCATTTAAATTTCTGATTTATTCAATCTCGCTACAAAATTACTAAACTAGGATTAGAGACATTTGTCATTCATTTCTACGTTTCTTCCTTTAACTCACTCTTTCTAACTACCCACCACCTAGCCCCATTCCGTTATTGATTTTTTTTGGTATTTATTCAATGTTTCATATTCCAGCCTCGATTTCTTTATTTTCGTCTTTGGATTTTTATTTCAGATTCAAAAATGTTACTTCCCCTACTTACCTCCCCTTGTTTTGTTTTTTTTCTCGCTTGGGTTCTCTCCTTTTCTCTACCTTATTTTTTTAATTTTTGATTTATTTTTTTTTTTACTTTCATATTTGTGACCTTATCAAAACTCATTCATCAGAGATCAGTGTTCTTTCGACCTCCACGTAGGCCACAATTTTTCGAAGCAAATTCAATTTGCAAAATATGGCGATCGTGTATTGCAGTTAATAAGAATTCCTTTCAGTTTTTGCCTTGTTAGTTCATCAATATTTCTTTATTTACAAACGAAAAATAACTTTTTTTTTCATAACGATAATTTTCCATTCTCCGTCCATCCTTGAAAATGTCTTCACTTTCTTGAATCTTCGTATTTTAATCGGTTCTTAAGTTATTCTTTTCGATATTTGTTCAATGTGATCCCAAGATATTTTTAGCGTTATTTGCATTCACCATCCCTACTCCCGGTGAAATTATCAGCAACACGTTGTTCCACCATCGTACGCATCCCTTCTGTTACTCAAACATGGCTGGCTGTGTTCCTCTAAACATTGTTTATTTGCGATGTTGCCCGCAAACACGACTGTTTTTGATGTGTTGCTTTTCTACGTTGCCCACGCTCCCTATTGTTTGCAACATGTTGGTCTGCAACATTGCCCTAACCACAATTGTTTCCGACGTGTTGGTTTACAGTGTTGCTCGCGACATTTTTAAAATGACCGTCTTTGATTTATTTATCTCATCGACCTTACTCTTGTTAAAACTGGCTAAATAACTCGTATAACTGTCATATGAATTCCCTTCTACAGATACCAGAAGAGGTACAATCCTGTCATAAGTTTAAACGAACAGTATTGCTACGATTATTGCAAAAAGTGTATTATAATTTTCCCGTGTAGACTTCTTATCAGATACTTTGAAAAGATAAATTGCATTGATCAAATATTTCCTGTGTCATGAACAAATTTTCGTTTTAACTGATCTCAATAAAAACAAAAGTTTGCTTTTGTTAGCATTATATTAGTAAGCATTATATTAATTTTAACGAAATTGGAGTTTGTTTTTTTATTATTATTATTGACCTATGATGGCGGGAAAAGTAGCGGACCAGAATATAAAAAAAAAATGCGACTTGAAAGCGCAAGAGTTGAGTGCAGTTTATGAAAAACATTTATCGAACGCGGCAAAAATGATTTGAAGTTTCGTACTGGAGATTTTTCGCTGGACGATGATCCAAAGTTCAGTAAATCATTTGACGCTTACAGCGATCAACTAAAGACATTATTTCTAAATCATCAGCATTCTACAACGCAAAATATAGCAAATATATTAAAATTATCCAAACAAAATGTTGAAAACCATTTCTACCAGTTTGGCTATGTTAGTCGCTTTCATGTATAGCATCCACATAAGGGAAGTTTGACGGGCGATGAAAAGTAAATACTTAACAACGGTGCGGGCAAGCTAACTCTACTCCTACTAATCGTACCAAACGTTAGTCTGTATCTAAAAATAATATTGTGTATATGGTTTGATTGAAAGGGAGTTTTGTACCGTGAGTAGTTCTCCAATATATTCTATGAGGATAACACTCGATTGCATGTTTCTTTGGTGAACAGGTAACAATTGTTCCAGCTTGACAGGTAAGTTTTCAATCGTGCGCTGAATTTAGCAGATATTGCAGTGTCGGACAGCATTACAAGTTCTCTTATTTACAAAATTCTCTTAAAAAAAAAAAAAGACCAATTCTTTTCACATAGTTGATTTAAAAAAAAAAAAAAAAAAAAAAACACTGACACTCAAGATGTTTTTTCGTTCCTCATTCAACATGTATCTTTGCTTTTTGTGTTCCTCCTTCGACGACCTGTATCTTTGCTTTTTGTTCTCACTGTTTAATAATTTACATGGCAACATTGACGTAATATCTTCTATCTCTTTAATTCGTATTTGTAGTTTTGTAAATAAATGTAATTAAAATATGTAATAAAGTTTCTATAAATAATTTCAGGTAATCCAGGCATGTAACATTTTGCAATATCAACGTGTACAATCCAATAATCAATTAAAACAAGCGATTTTGAATGGACGTTGCGCAAAAAGAGTGTAAATCCCTTGCAAGGATTAAATCATTTTTGATCTCACAATTTACAAGTCACTTGTACATATTTCACTGATTTTATTAATTTTATTCAAGCTTTTATTCTTAACATAATCATTCATATTTATTTTTAATTTTGTGGCAGAATATATCAATTTGTACTTAGTAGTTTATTTTATACATAATTTTAATTGAATAAATGTATTTTCTGACGCAAAAAAATGTAAAATTTTTGTAAATGTTTAATGCAGTAATTCTAACTTGTTTTATATTTTTTTAATGCCTCTAGCTCTGTTAATGAGTTGGCAGTAATCCTATAAATGTCGTATTGCGCACATAGCTTTCTTGTCACTTCGTGTTATTTTGTTTCATTATTAATTCATCCAACCTAGTTTGTTTGTTTGTTTTTTTTTGTTTTTTTTTTAGAGAAGTAAAGGTGAAATTAGGAAGCTTTCTGAAAGCGGCCAGTGAAATAAAGTAAATGGATTTAATAAAGTTAATGTTGAAACTTTCGAAAATAGAAACTTCCAATTTACCGAATGATTTTCTTCTTTTTTTTTCTTTGACAATTATCCAAACTTTATTTACATACTACTCTAAGAATTTTGTTGGTGTCTTAAGTTCTTCAATGCTTTTCTCTAATAAGATTACCAACAATGCAAACTAGAAATTCTAGTAATTCGTTATAATTACTTCTCGCCTTAGAAGTGATGCACATTTTTATTTACCTTTTGTTTAAAATATCCAACCAAGTTATATAAAGAGGTGGGATGCGCATATCCGAGCTTGTATAAGTTTCTGAAACCCGCCAAGAACTATAAAAAAAATCTTAATATTCCAAAAGTCCTGGGCTAGGTATCTGGTATCGAATAGGACTTCCTAGCCTATTGAAGTGGAGCAAGAGGACATGTCGTCCATTTTAGAAATACTCGAAGACCTCTGCAGAGCTGTTGTATTATGCTGTCTTACTAATGTTTATTGGTACAGGATCTTGTATGCAAAGACATCTCCTTCAGCACATTCCATAAATGTTCTATTAGGATCAAGTCGAATGAACGTGGTGGCCAAGCCATTGGTCGAAGGCTTCAGCGTGCTCACCAAAAGAATTCTAGGCAACTCTGGCTCGATGACCTTATCTCCTCGTTGCTGCGGTGTTTGGAATCTGTAAATGGGGTGCAGAAAACCTTCTGAAACTGTGCATCGTGACGGTTTAGGCAGTCCAGTGAACACAACCCTTGCTGCATAAATACATTATGAAACCACGCCCAGTCTGCAGGGGTACCTTGTTGGCAACGGGAGTCAAATACCTTATGGAACCTGCATTATACTCGAACCCTATCCTCAATCTAAAACAACTGAAACTGTTTAGTGAGCAACACCACGTTGCCAATCTTTGACGTTACGATGCTCGAGGGGGGGGGGCTTATGTTTTGGTGTGATCTCTAATGACTCTTCTGTTTCTATTTTCCATGGAATTTTTTTTTTTTTTTTTTTGATATTCCTTACCTGGTGGATATGAATGACCTAAGTTAGTGTCGACTGTCATCTACGACAGACAATATTAGCCAAACATCATTAAAGATTTGCGGATGGTCACCGGGGTTTACACGGTTCGCAATAATGACTTCCATCAAGTATTCTCAGCATACACGTGATCTCTATCCAACTACATAGCCTGCTAGATTTGCAATATTTACCACGATGCCCACGTCGCAACCGGATGTGACAAGACCGAGGTTTAAAGTGGGTTTAACGACAAATACCGCGTAAAAATGTCCAAACCACCGCGGTACTTCCCCTTTTGGGGACACCTCAGGCACTGGGCAATAAATCCAGCCCCCTACAGATGGAGAGTTACTCTCTAGGGGTGGGGAAGTGCTGCTAGATTTGTTCGCTAGTAATTACTTATATTAACGATATATACTAACAAATCATGTATACCTTGAAGAGATCGTTCTTGTACATTAATTAATTTTAAGTGTTCTCACTGGGTTGATTTTTATAGAGAGCAACTGAAGATTACATTTCCCAGTTCCTTAGTATGGTGTCCCAAATGGACAAAAAAAATCATTTATTTTACTTTTTATTCATTTTACTTGTTTTTCATTTTCATTTTGTATTATTCTTTTCGTTTTTTGATGTTTTATTTATGTAGTAAAAGCGACCTAAGCAAAATCCCACTCCAATTTTTTTACTACGTTAATAAAACATCAAAAACTGAAAAGAATAAATAATACAAAAGGAAAATAAAAAGCAAGTAAAATAAATGAACCCAAACAAATAAATAAACAAACAAACCACTCCCGTAAAAATAACCGCCAGAATAGATTACCCACAATACACCACTGAACCATATACATAAATAGCCGAGGTAAATTCCAGAATTAGCGGCCTGGCGATTGCGTTGAGGTAGTCGACACGCAGTCGCTGACTGTGTGCGACTTCTGTCGAACTATCCGCTTTGGCAGAGAGGAACCCGGACGAAGCTTTGCCGACATATCCCGAACCCGCTTCTGCGGGATCTAAGGGATTATTTTTTGGCCGAGCTACGGGCTCGGAGAAACCCACGTTAAACTCGGCCTTGCGCCACATACATTCCTCGTGGGGGGGACTGTTAAATATCGGCCTGACGATTGCGTCCAGCATGAAACAGCCTGTTGACTTCAATGTTCACTTATATATATATATATATATATATATATATATATATATACACGCACCTATTATTGCCACCGTCTCTATGGTTTCGAATTCAACATTCTCCTATACTAGGTGCCATGCAAGTCTAAAGAGCCTCATCTATCCTGCTATTCAACCGATAGCTAAAGAAAAAGCATATTTGTGTCTTTCCCAGGGGCATCAGCGTGAAAATGAAGGCAACAAACTAGACCTTGAACTCTGCTCATTGATTCTATTTTCCGTGCCAATAACCCTTATACTACCTGCACGTCCTTATTTTTTTTTTTCACTCTTTTCCAGTTTTTTTTTGTTTTTTTTTCTAATAAACAAAAATTATTTCTTTTACTAGGTTTTCTGTCTATACCTTAAAAAAAGAAATGTATGGTGACACTGGGAAATTTTTTCATGCAACTGATAACTTTTCTTATTGTAAACTGTTTACAAGTAGGCTCTTTGTTTTTGTGCATTGTCTATAGAACGAACCTAGCACACCATTACTATTATCATTATTTTGCTTCTTACCACCGGCGCCATTATGTGTGGCTTTATGCTTGACGAGGTTAGATTAATAAATACGTATAAAAATAATCAAACGCGAAATCAACCGTAAATGCGAGGGACGCTGACAAATTTTCAGAACGACCAAAAAGACCTTCTAAAAATACTTCTGTTATTTTATTTATCATTATTAATAGTAATAATAACGAAAGTTCTGTCCGATTTTATCGCGTATATTTCAAAGGAAGATACTAGTGCTTATATAACTGTCATTGCTTCCTATCTATTCTCTGTCATATAGTTCACAGATGCCACGTTTGTAAAATACTTTAGGTTTAATGCAAAATATGAGACCAAATCTGGTTCAGCCTCTTGATGTCAAACATACGTCATCCAAATGGTTCTGCAAACCCTTAAACAAGTGTCAATCAGAAAAAAAACAAGATCGAGAGAATATGGAGGCTGAAGTAGTTTGTCCCAACCGAACTTCTATAAGAGATCTTTAGTCAATCGTGCAATAGGAAAACTGGAATAATCGTGATGGAGGATTACTTTTGTTCTCTTGACAAAGACTGGACGTTCTCTATTCAAAACTGCTTTCAAACGACAAAGTTGCTAGAAGTAGAGATTTGCCGGCGTTGTTTGATTATTGTCTAGGGCTAGGTTCATAATGGAGGCTTCCTTGAATATCTCACTGGACACTCACCGTGAGCATTTTTGGATGAAGTTCTCTCGCTTGCTGAAAAGGTTTGTTTCCTTGACTGATCCACTGACGACAGCACTTAACTTTATGGGAAGGGATCAATTTCTCCTCACCAGTAACAAGCCTGTCCAAAAAAAAGAAGTTAATTGCTGTTACTGTGTAAACAAATACTAGCAACACTCAACATTTTGTTAATGGGATTATATATATATATATATAATGTCATTAATGGGATTATATATATATATAAAATGTCATTAATGGGATTATATATATATAAAATGTCATTAATGGGATTATATATATATAAAATGTCATTAATGGGATTATATATATATAAAATATATTAATGGGATTATATATATATAAATATGTCATTAATGGGATTATATATATATAAAATGTCATTAATGGGATTATATATATATAAAATGTCATTAATGGGATTATATATATATAAATCATTAATGGGATTATATATATAAATATCATATATATGGGATTATATATATATATATATATATATAAAATGTCATTAATGGGATTATATATATATATAAATATCATTAATGGGATTATATATATATATATATATATATATATATATATATATATATATATATAAATATATTAATGGGATTATATATATATATATATATATATATATAAAATGTCATTATATATATATATATATATATATATATATATATATATATATATAATGTCATTAATGGGATTTTTAATCAGACATGATTTCTACTGTAAACCTAATATTTAGTGGGTATATTTGTTTTAGGAGGCCTCTGTCGCCCCCCACGTCAGACCATTTGCTTTACCGATTAGACTACGGGGTTCAAATTTAATGATTTAGCATTACAATCTTTCGTCATTCATGGCTTTGTTACCGATTCGTCTTACTGCTACTCATAGAATGTCGGTTTAAGTTTCAATAAAAATTCAAATAAATAGAAGGAAATAAATACTAATTAAAAATCATATTTCACAATACCTCCTCGAGAAAAAAAAAACTTCCAGTAATATTGCATTAAGCTACGTTCTAAATTAAATATTTATAAGTTTTGATCGTTCCTCTTAACTTTTTGTTTTGTCGTATATTTAATATGAGAGTCAGCTCATAATGTATTTTGCGACGCTGACCATTTAAGAAATAACGATGCCCCAAATAATATGTCCGGAAAAGCCCAGCCTAAGATTATGGACGACACTCTTTCTTTCTTTCTTGAATAGCAAATTATTCGAATTACAAAGGAAAAGGAAACTAGGAAGGAAATTAATCAAATGAAACTTCATTTTTCATATGTGGAATTAAGGGTTCGATCGGTAGTGGCATTAATTAAACGAATGACTTTTCTTTCCTCTTTTTTTTTCCATGTTTATTTTTTTTTTATATAAATGACAAAAGAAGAAAAATGAAGAAACCAAATTCTTATTAGCGTTCTTATTACTTGCTTAATGTTGCTTGTAATCTGGCATTTTTTTATCTATTTATTTTTAATGGGCTTTCATGAAAAGGTGACAAGTTAGGCATGACACCGTAGCATGTATGCGGTGGGGAGATAAAGGTCAATGGTTAATAACTATATCTTATACAAATAAGAACGTTTTCTTTCTTTCTTTTCTTTTTTTTTCTTTTTTTAATTCATCGTTAGAATTATTCGTCAACGTCATTGGTTTCCATGACGATCTATTTTAGAATAAGGAGAGACTGAAACGAAGAGAATCATAGGCAATATTTTTTTTATGTAGTTTGTGTTTCTCTCTCTCCTGTCCTCATTTCTGATCGTTTCCTATAAACCTGAAACTGTCCGACGGTTCGAGCCTAGAATAAGGCAAACGGTTACTGTTACTTCGTATTAATGCCTTTAGGAAAGGCATGAAACGAAAATTTCCTGTCTCTATTACACAGTTCGGACTAGTGTACTCATCTTTGTCATATTCACGACGTTTCAGTCGTTGTACATTCCGGCCTTTTTCAGGTGATATACCTTGGAATTTCGAATCGAACCATTTATTTAGAATCGAATGTCCTTGATTCACATGGATCGGTAGATAAAAGAGTTGGTTGAAGTAATCCAATGACTTAACCTAAAGGGTTCTGAGTTCAATACAGCAGAGGTGAACAAAACCTTGGAGAGTTGAGTCACTGAAGTAAAATAACTGAAACCGTGATATCCAGATAAAGGGCATGGCACGTGAAACGAGAACAATTTACCCCAGTCTGTTAAATAAAGGGTTCGGTTCGAAATTACAACGTTTATCACCTGAAGAAGGTTGGAACGTACAATGGCTGAAACGTCGTGAATATGACAATAAAGATGAGGACAACAGTCGAACAATATGAATAGTGTAAATCGTTACAATACCCCATCTTAGAAATATGACTCTGTACCACAGTCAGACATTTCGACATGTTATCTTGTATATGTATCCTTTTATCCCTGCTTCTAAATGAAAGAATCGGTTGTCAACTCCTTGATAAACATTTTTTTAGACGTGTGTGAGTGTACACAGCGTGATGTGCGCTTTTTACACAACTATAAATGTGTTTGTACATTTTCGCAAAGTATCGTTTGGCATCTATGGTGAACCTCTACGCATGCGTACGAGAAAGAACGTTAAAAAAAGATATCTGATTGGACGACAGTGACGAAACTTACTTCAAAGATGATAACGCTAAGTTTTTTTCTTTCAGGTTTTAATTCAGACCTTGACACTAAGCAGGTATTATGTGAGGCTTATGAGTTTTCAAGAATTGTTTTTCGTAAAACGTGCCCAACTGATGGCCAACCATACCTCGTTGAAACTCTCATCTTACTGTTAACGCATCCATTTTATAATCTTTAAAAGGTATTATGATGCAAAAGTCCAATTCTAGGATCGAAATTTGTCACACTACAATGACAAGTAGTTATTTTATATACCATATCCTTTCCAGATATAAGCTATCATGTCTCTCCACAACTTCTTCTCTTTTGCTGCTCTAAATAATTTTCTCACTTTTACTACCTTTGTTCTTGTTATGCCATCCATTAACTCAAATTCGTTTCCCCTTCCTTCTCTGACATCCAGTATTCCCTTTGAGTGTTAAATTCTCCAACCATTCTTTCCTTCAGAAAAAGAATGTACTCCAAAAGATTCGGCTGTCTTTTTCTCATTGTTTCTAGCACTTTCCTTATAGTTCTTTTTCCTTAAAAGGTCACTTGTTGTTCATATATTCTGTCTTTAGTATTCACACACCTCTCGGCTATGTATCATTTGACCTGCATTTTTCTTTTTTTTTTTTTTAACAATGGAGAGTTGCTATCAGGCTTTAGTTAATTACTGCCTTACAGCACCGAAGAGCCAGAAACTCAAACTAAAATTATAGTTATATTATGACTGAACTTTCCTTGATTTTGAAACCCATAATTAAAAATTTGTCTTTACACTGAACGGTAAAACTGTAACTCGAGCGATTATTTACTTTTGTATTAGTTTTGAAAATTTTTGGTCTCTAGTAAGAAGGCATAGCACCAATCAAATTCTGATATTTGGTAAGATTTGAGAAATGAGCTAGGCCGATAACTTTTCAGCACCCCCACCATATATAAAAATTGAAAAATGGTGCATTTGCTGAGTGTTCCTTGTAGTAATTTTTTTTTGGTCAGAAACATTGTCTGATATTTTAAGTTTTCGCGCACGGATTTCTATGTCTGCATAAGAGCTTGCTGAGGCGTAAAAGATTTTTTTTATGGCGGCATGTTTTTTGTTCGAGGTTGTGAATACAGATGCAAAAACGAAGTTGTTTTGGAGCGTAGTCGAGAGTGTGTGTTGCTGGACGGATGAATGAATTCCGTGTTTATATGCGAACGAGTTTGTAAGTTACGAAAGAAATCGAAGAATAAAAGATAGAAAAAACAAAAGAAGGAACAACAGAAAGCGGGGTAACGATAATAAAGAAGACAAAAAGAGATTTTAAAAAAAGAGAGAATATGCAAGAAGAAAAGGAGAATGAAAGAGGGAGAGGGAAGAACAGAGAAAACAAGGGAGGAATGGTAAAAGGCGAGAAAGACATAAAAGCGGGAAAATTGAGAAATCAAGAAAATGGAAGTTTTAAAAAAAAATAAGTAAAAAAAAAAAAAAAAAAGCCTACGGTATATATTGGATTGCATGGTAGTCAAGTACTGATGTAAAAGGGAGAAAAAAAACTGAGCGGTTGAAAGGCAGATCGTTTAATCTCCGGTTGACTCCATCCTTTTCGCCCACGCTCCATTGGTGCCACGTTCCATATGGCTACCCTTCCGATTATGACCAGCACAAGCCGGTTTTGGTGAAGGGGAGGATCCGACAGACAGTGGTTAGTGGGCTGGAACCGGTCACGTGACCGACATTTACCATTTGACTTGAAACTTACAACCCGACACGTCGTCGGCGCCATCTTTGGTAAGAAATTTAGACTGGATTTGGAATCCTTTTAGGATCAGGAATCTTGAAAAAAAAATATAACATGCCTTTCTAAGAAGAGGTAGAAATCTATAAACATTTCACCTGATTTCTTTTATCTTGCTTTATCCTTTTTTTTTTTTTTTATAAGAGTCAAATTCGACGAAAAATGGAATGTTGTTGCTACATCTGGGTTGGAATTACTGAGTTCACACTTTCCAGTATTGATATTTTCAAATAATTTATGGGATCATGTCGGTGAACAACTTATTCGCTACTCTGCGACCTCTTTCTCCTTGTGGCAACATCGATAGCCTATCACTCTTATTTTCCCCGTATTTCAAAGAGTTTTACTCAGACGTCTTTTTCCTAAGAAGTGTTACTTTGTGGAAGAAACACCTGCGTGTATGATTGCCTGGCTCTATAAAATAACCCCCCTCCTTCAAGTGACTGTCAATCATTATCCTTCTAATCCTCATAGTTAAATTCTTACCACCTTTTATTTTAGTAATATCACATCTCATTCATAATAACTATTTTAACATTAATTCTCCAACCTGAGTGGCTTTCGAGCCTTGTGTTAGGTGAACTTTAGTATAGGAAAATCATTCAAAAAAAAAAAAAAAATCCCCAAATTCTCATGCGATATTATGTTTCCTTTTTTTTTTTTGTCCCCCCCCCAATGACTTCCCTTATCCTTGTCTTGTTGCTCTTTCGTGTTTCTCTCATTTGTTTCTTTTCTGACGTTTTTCTTCTACTAAAAAGAAACACTTGAACTCAAGATAAATTTAATGTAAAATGTCCATCTTCAATTTCGAAATGGTACAATATTTTACGGAGATCCGTTCAAGTGACATTAGAAATGCTTGGCTATACGACACTGAATTCACATAGTTTTCAAAACTGAAACTCTAAAGAAACTGCTTGCAATAATTTGGGAGTGAATGCAAACTCGACCAAATGCAAAGTAATAGCAAACGAAAATGTTAACAATATCATAGACGGTGAAACTGTTGTAAACTTCGTTTTTCTCGAATCGGTTGTCCAATTGATATCTGATCATAGAATGTGTAGAGTATTACTTGCCTTAATTTCTCTTGAAAGAGACTCAAGGAAAAGGTCTGTGACAGAAGACATTTCATATTAGATTAAGAACAGGCTCTACTATGTCTTGATCATCCACATAGCATTTTATTCCCGTGAAACCTGGACATTGAGAAGAAAGGGAATAGAAAGGCTCTCAGTCGTCGAAAACAACTGCCTCGGTGCCATGAGTTGGGATAAAATATCAGAGACAAAATAAGAATGGTTGTCAAAACGAAAAAGCTGAATATTAAAACTGACCTCATTTTCCCTGATTAGAAAAAGGAGGATAAACTGGTTTGGTCATGGAATCGGAACGCAGCTTTGCCTACAAATCCTATAAAGGCAACTTGCCTGGCAAAAGACAATATGGTAGACTACCTAAGAGAGACGAAGACTAAATCAGAGAGCGGGGTACTCCGGGATACCATTTCTGACACGTGAAAGGA
This sequence comes from Acanthosepion pharaonis, assembly GCA_903632075.3. Classification (NCBI taxonomy): domain Eukaryota; kingdom Metazoa; phylum Mollusca; class Cephalopoda; order Sepiida; family Sepiidae; genus Acanthosepion; species Acanthosepion pharaonis. Next base: position 433,676 of record CAHIKZ030001355.1, read on the forward strand.
TTACCTTGGACAGGAAGAAAGGAACTCTTTGGAATTATTCAACTAACCTAACTTACGGAGACGTGCCTTTCAATAGAAAATTTGACTCTGAAGAAAAATTTACATTGGTTGGGGGGGGACACAAAATATCGGAGAGTCATAGATTCAACCAGTGCAATGCTGCTGATAAAAACCTGTAAATAATTTTCATCTCCTTTGAGAGTAAAGAGGATTTGATCATTTGGTAACACGACAAAACGACGAGTTGAAAATAAACTCTAAAAGCAAACTAACTTCTATTTTTTTTTTTTTTTCGTTTTTTGTTTGTTTTTTTAGTTTGTTTTTTTTTGTTTTTTTAGTTTGTTTTTTTTTTTGTTTTTTTAGTTTGTTTTTTTTTTTTGTTTTTTTAGTTTGTTTTTTTTTTTTTTTTGTTTGTTTTTTTTTTTCGTTTTTTGTTTTTTTTTTTTTTTTTTTTGTTTTTTTTTTTTTTTTTTTTTTTTTGTTTTTTTTTTTTTTTTTTTTTTTTTTTTTTTTTTTTTTTTTTTTTTTTTTTTTTTTCGTTTTTTTTTTTTTTTTTTTTTTGTTTTTTTTTCGTTTTTTGTTTGTTTTTTTTTCGTTTTTTGTTTGTTTTTTTTTTCGTTTTTTGTTTGTTTTTTTTTTCGTTTTTGTTTGTTTTTTTTTTTTTTTTTTTTTTTTTTTTTTTTTTTTTTTGTTTTTTTGTTTTTTTTTTTTAAGTTTTTTTTTTTTCGTTTTAGTTTATTTTTTTTTTTTTTTGTTTTTTTTTTTTTTTTTTTTTTTGTTTTTTTTTTTTTTTTTTTTTTTTTTTTTTTTTTTTTTTGTTTTTTTTTTTTTTTTTTTTGTTTTTTTTTTTTTTTTTTTTTTTTTTTTTTTTTTTTTTTTTTTTTTTTTTTTTTTTTTTTTTTTTTTTTTTTTTTTTTTTTTTTCGTTTTTTTTTTTTTTTTTTGTTTGTTTTTTTTCGTTTTTTTTTTTCGTTCTTTTTCGTTTTTTTGTTTGTTCTTTAATAACCAAAAAAATATTTAGAACACGTGAAAACTTTATGACGTTTGAAATGCTTATTTTGGTGTTAACACTTTCGATTCTGTGGACATACGTATATATCGTTACAACATTTACATTACCTGCTGTCGACATACAGGGGTTGGACGAAATAATTGAAACACTTGTTAAATTCAAAGAAAATTTATTTAATATGGGGTTGGTCTCCCTTTAGCTTCACATACAGCTTTAATACGTCTAGGAATGGAATCCTACAGCTTCCTGACTTCATTCCGAGGAATTTTCTCTTCCATTCTTCTATTAACACCTGCTCCAGCTCGACACGACACGACAATAGAGGATAGCAGCTCCTAACTTGTTGCTCCAAAATGCCCTACAAATGTTCAATAATATTGATATCTGGAGATTGGAGAGGCCACTCCATGTGTTCTAGCTCACTGTCATACTCTTCATACAAATTCTTAACTACTCAAGCGGTATATATTGGAGCATTATCTTCTTGGAAAATGCAGTCACCATCAGGGAATAAAGTCTGAGCCATTAGATGAACATGATATCCCAAAATGTTCAGGTAATCTTTGCTGTTGATTCTACCATGCAGGACAACTATTGGACCGAGACATTTCCATGATATGGCGGCCCAAATTATCACTGATCCACTTCCATGCTTCACTGTTGGAAGAAAGCAGTCAGGGTTGTAAGCTTCTTTGGGCTGCCTTCACTCATAAATTCGCCCTGAAGTTGGGAAAAGAGAAAAACTGGACTCGTCTGAGAATATGACTTGCTTCCATTGATCTGCAGACCAGGCATTGTGATCTCTGCACCTCTTCTGAATGTTGCGAGTGGAGAGAGGAGGTTTCCTTATGGCGGCTCTTCCATGATATCCAGCCTTACGACGAACAGTTTTAGTAGAAACTGGACAATTCAGATGATTATTCAACTCGGCAGTTACTTTGGCCGCAGCAGTCCGATGTTTTTTTGTTTTTTTTTTCCACATTGCGTTTCAATGCATGTCGATTCCTGTCAATAAGTTTGCAAATCCAGCCTGAATTGCTACGATTGCTAGAGATTTTACCTTGTTTCTCGAATTGCGTCATAGTTCTTGATATGATAGCTCCTGAAAAACCAAACAGTTCAGCAACCTTAGTGATCGAGGCTCCTTCCATACGAGCTCCAACAATTTGCCCTTTTTCGAACTCGGAGAGGTCATGCATTTAGCTTAAATTTTGCTAAATTCTAAAAATAAATAAGACAAAGACGGTAAATTAGATAAATAAACGTATTTACAATAGATATAACCTGCAATTATGAAGTTTTAGTTAAACTTCTTAATATAATAGGTCTTTGAAATATACGAGTGGATTTTGCACCTGTTCCAATTATTTTGTCCAACTGCTGTATATACGTTTTTTAGATAGTGAAATGTCGGTCTCTAGCGTTTACACTGACTTGCGCTTAGTGCTATTTTCAAACCAATGTCGGCATATAGTAGCGTTTAATACGACCTGTTGTCTGACTTAATTTTATTATACGGTGTATTGGGGTGTCATTTAATTTAGTCTGTTCTGCAAAGTATCCGATCGCAATCAAAATGGTAGTACTCATGAGAAATGGCAGTGTTCGTTTTTTTAATTGCTTGTTTCTAATACATGGCAATTTTTTATTTCTTCTAAAATAGGCCAGCACAGCCAGGCAACAACGCTATAACAATGCAGCTGGGAATATATTCATAAGTATTCGGTTCTTTAAAGAACCGACTTATGAATTAAATCTATATTATTTTGAAGTTTTATCGTTTTTGTTTTTGTTTTTTCAATCAGATTTAGTTTTTTTGTTTTGTTTTTTCAATCAGATTTAGTTTTTTTGTTTTGTTTTTTCAATCAGATTTAGTTTTTGTGTTTTGTTTTTTCAATCAGATTTAGTTTTTTTGTTTTGTTTTTTCAATCAGATTTAGTTTTTTTGTTTTGTTTTTTTCAATCAGATTTAGTTTTTTGTTTTGTTTTTTCAATCAGATTTAGTTTTTGTGTTTTTTTTTTCAATCAGATTTAGTTTTTTGTTTTTTGTTTTTCAATCAGATTTAGTTTTTTTGTTTTGTTTTTCAATCAGATTTAGTTTTTTTGTTTTGTTTTTCAATCAGATTTAGTTTTTTGTGTTTTGTTTTTTCAATCAGATTTAGTTTTTTGTGTTTTGTTTTTTTCAATCAGATTTAGTTTTTTGTGTTTTGTTTTTTCAATCAGATTTTTTTTTTTGTTTTGTTTTTTCAATCAGATTTCTTTTTTTTTGTTTTGTTTTTTTCAATCAGATTTAGTTTTTTTGTTTTGTTTTTTCAATCAGATTTAGTTTTTTTGTTTTGTTTTTTCAATCAGATTTAGTTTTTTTGTTTTGTTTTTTCAATCAGATTTAGTTTTTGTGTTTTGTTTTTTCAATCAGATTTAGTTTTTGTGTTTTGTTTTTTCAATCAGATTTAGTTTTTGTGTTTTGTTTTTTCAATCAGATTTAGTTTTTGTGTTTTGTTTTTTCAATCAGATTTAGTTTTTGTGTTTTGTTTTTTCAATCAGATTTAAGTTTTTGTGTTTTGTTTTTTCAATCAGATTTAGTTTTTGTGTTTTGTTTTTTCAATCAGATTTAGTTTTTGTGTTTTGTGCTTTTTTTTGTGTTTTTTTTGTGTTTTTTTTGTTTTTTTGTTTTTTGAGTTTGGTTTAGGGTTTTGTGTTTTGGTTTTGTGTTTTGGTTTTGGGTTTTGTTTTTTTTCTTTTTGTTTGGTTTTTTCCTGATTTAAATCTTTAGTGTCAAACACTTTCTATCTTCGTAACATAGAATTTGTTCCAAATAACAACAAAATTTGAAATGGCTTAAAGAAAAATGGAATAAATTGAAATATTAATTCTAAATCCTTTAATTTGTCTGCCTTATATTCGTCCTTGAATAATCTTTTAATCTGTACATACTGATCCATTCCCCATTACATACAAACATAAGTCTAGAGGAACCGAACGTGGCAATTGATCTCTTCCCTGACTTACCTTTAACAGCTTAATGAGTGGCGGGGGGGTTAAAAATCTCGCTTGTAACACTCAATACTTCTACCTGACTCCTCCAGCCACACTCTCTAAGAGTCAGATCAAACTAAAAATGGAATATTACCGCCGTATCTGGGCTGGAATTGCCCAATCTTCGTTTTTTCAGCCCTGACAAACTTCAAAATCGTCTACACCAGGGGGTCGGCAAACTATGGCACGCGTGCCACGCCAAGCAATTCCAATGGCACGCGTGCCGCGCCAAGCAATTTCCAATGGCACGCAGCCACAAATGACATCACAAAGTCCGAACCAATAACTACTACAACGCAAAGATATTTAGCTGTTTCAATTTTAATATATACTAAAGTATGTAAGCAAATATATGGATACCAAAAAGATAACTGAAATTTTATACAGATCAGCGTTCCGTTTAAATATGATCACGTAGTCGTCACGTGGGCGATGTTATTAAAACGTATTCGAAGATGATTTCCAAAAAATTAAAATATTAAAAAGTCGGTTGAAAAATTTTGTATAAACAGTTCAAGAAATCTCTTCCGTTGATGTCGGAATACGTAGTGATCAATAGGTTCTTATTTCTTCAACAAGCTTGAAGTCCTTCCGTTGCATATTCAGATTTTTGTTTTTTCTGTATTTTTCTTTCATACTGTCGGATTTATATCCATATATTTGCTTACATACTGTCTACTGGAAATACAAACCTGAATTTACTTTATAACGTGGAAGACCTCAAGCTTGGACGAGAATACTAGAATCTATTGATCAAGTAAGGAATGGATTTATTATCGAACTGTTTTTTAGAACTGTTCCATCGTTTTTGAAATCATTTTTTGATTTGCCTTGTAACGGGGTATATACACTATCTATTACTATAGGCACCCCGAGATGGTGTAATGGTTAACAAGCTTGTCTCGCTAGAACAATTACGACCGAGTAGGGAGTTCGATCCTCACTGAGCGCCCTATTCTTTCGGCTTTGTGCCACATCTAAGCTACGCTTGGAAAATCACTATACTATATATTACTATATAAAATATATTGTAGAACAGGTATATTGACCTTGACTTGTATAAAAATACATATGCTGTTGGCACACCGAATGATTTTAAAACCCTAAGTCAGGACATAACAAAAGGTTGCCGACCCCTGGTCTACGCGGAAAAGATAATCAAAAGTGACAAAAAAGTTTAAAAAAAAAAAAAAAAAAGTTAACGCTACTAAAATTGGATTAACGTTTAGGATTGTATCATTACCGATCTTGTCAGTGTTCGTGGGAGGAAAGCTATCGATTTCCAAATCCTGAACTCACTGTTCGATCACTGGTACAGCTGGAAAATATACATGTGTATATTATCTATCAAGAAAGCCTCTTTACTAAGTCTTTCAATCAGGCTTGGGAAATAACAGCCAATGAAAATCGAATTCGCTATACTTTTGAATTGTTGTAGGAGACGAGCTTGCAATATTTGTTTGTAAATAACAGAAAAACTAAATTAGGAAAGGAGATATTTTCATCCGATTACCGACACTAACTTCACAGGCCCAATCATATAAAATCTAATTACTTCCACATTACAACGTTTATAGTGGATACTGCTGTCACAGCAAAATCGTAGCCATAGGAGTTTCTCAATGGAAGACCAAATAGATTTTAAAATCCTATGATGCATTAGGCTGTTCAGAAAGTAATGACACATTTTGAAATGGGAATTAAAAATTTGTTCAAATGTAGAAAATATTAAATCCTTTTTTGTCAAGAAATAATTTATCATTTTTAACAATGACAAATGCCTCTGGTGGAAATATGGACGAATACTAAAACAATTTTCATTTTGACAAACTTCCAAAAATGTATCTAAGTGGTCGAACATCTGTTTTATTGGGTTTTTTTTCTTACATTTTAGTTTTGTTTTTTGTTAATCTTTGAGAGATCTACTGGTTGGTTTGTAAACTTTTCAGTTTTCAACAACCCTTCGTGATAGATTTTTTTACCTTTTTTATTGAAAGAAATTTGGATTCTAGTCTTCTGGTAATTTCCTTCTTTAAAAGGTCTTAAAACCAAAATGTGTTCCAGCGGATCTAATTTAACCCAAATCTTAAAATGTTAAATTAGTTGAGTTAGGAGAATGCGGAGAAACGGAGTGATTTTTATATATTTAGGAGGCACGGTGGAGCAGTGGATAGCGGCTTGGATTGAGGAATCGCAGAGCCGAGTTCGAATCCCAGTCGAATCCATTACATTCACTTACGTGCTAATACCCTTGGGAAAGGTATGTATCCTCTTCATCTCCCTCCAGCTATGGGTAATATAGCAGGACAGACTGGGTTCTATAGCCTTGGATGGCAACTGGTCTAGGAGAAGGACAACTCTGAATTCAAAACCTGCGGAGGGTCGTTTGGGAACCTTGTGGCATGCATTCGGTGCACCAGGTTTCTGTATTCGTCCCTCAAAAAGTGTGGCTGGTCCTGCACGAGGCCTTCACCACTATAAACAAATCTCATGTGCCGGTGTCGGGATGTCGGTTTCCTGGGGACTTATCGGCCTGACCCTCATACGTCGAACGCGACGGGAGAGTCGATTATATATATATTAGGCATCTTTTATCAAATGTGAATTTCGTCCTTCTAATAATACAAAAAAGATGGAAGAATTGAGCGTAACTATTTCCTTTCTTGTTCAAGTTATTTATATATATATATATATATATATATATATATATATATATATATGAGAGAGAGACCTAAAATCTTTACACGCTGTTCACCAAGACCTTAAGAGAATGGAAATTAGATTTAGATGTTGGTATAAGGTTTTCTGTTTTTGTTTTGTTTTAGTTCAAAATAATAAATGAAATAAAATAATTACAAACGTAGGTGCTGAAAAGTTCTCGATCCAAACAAAAAAGGCTTTCAAAAAATAAATCTGATATTTGATCGTTTGTTCAGATTTTTGGCACCCAGTGAGGTTTCAAACTCGCTACACCAGCAAATTGGGCGGTATGATGAACTATCTAAACTTTTTAATTAATTACGAAGCTTATCTTAGTGTAGCACAAGGCCATGGTATTTCTATTGAATACTCAACTAACTACTCTTAAGTGCCTTATAGGCGGGAGAGAGCTTAAGGCCCCTCGTTTATTAATTTTGCTTCCTGGCCCTTTGAAGGATTTTCCGACCTACGTTCAGTTTTTGCAACTATGTCAACCTTAACATTGCTCAGCATAGACAGGTGGGTCCCATTGTGAAAGAAATGTAGAAAAAGTTGTTCTCACAGATCATTACTACTGTTTTTTCCTCTGAATTGCCCATACATACGTATTACTAATGATAAAGTCATTATTATTATTATTATTAATAAAAACCTCATTATAGAGTAACAGGGCAGCTTTGTGCAAAACTACGTTAAGCTTAATAAATACCTTTCTCATATACATAACATTCATTTTCGTCTTGGAATTTTACCTGAAATTGAGAAAAAAAATAACCTTTATGCCTGAGGATGGTAAATGTTTTTACTGAAAGTACTTATAAGCAATATAGACCGAACATCTAATCCATTGTACAATTAATAAAAACAAGGATCGCGTCGTTCAGCGAGTAGTCAGTGAGTTAATGCCTTTTTAATCTGTTAGCGAAGTGAGTTCGCCGTTAATTACATTAACTTTATTGATTTATTCTTTAAATGACTGTTTTAAACTGCATTATCTGAAATATATATACACATATACATATATATATATATATATATATATATATATATATATATATATATATATATATATATACACACACACACACACACAGAGGTGCCTTGCCACACATCTATCTGAAGATGATTGAAATGCTAGAAATGAAAGAAGGCAGGCGGCGAATATTTCCGTTATCGTGATATGATGTCATGTGTCTGAGTACAGATTTTAATTTACAAATACTAATTGCAAAACATGGCCGCGAAATGGACAATGAAATATTTATAGTTGAACAAGGACTAAGACCGAAAAAGTGAGTCAGCCAAATTTGATGTGGTCAGAGATAGAACTTAAGTTTTCATCCATTTCTTTTCTTTCCTTCCATCTTGCAGGTTTTTCCGTCATTCCAGTTTAAAAAAATTTTAAAGCCATCAGATCATGTTTAATTTTATCCATCTCCTATAAAACTTATTAATTTGTATTTAGCTTCTTTCTTCGCCTTCCCGATGTCAAATAAATTCTCTCTCTCTCCACCTCTCTCTCTCTCCCACCTCTCAAAATATATCTAAACCTCTCTCTCTCTCACCTCTCTCTCTATTCTCACCTCAAAACCCTCTATCTAAAACGATCCCACCTCTCTCTCGCTGTTTTCCTCTCTCTCTCCACCACCTTCTCTCGCTCTCCATTTCTATCGCTCTCCCACCGTTTCCGCTCTCCCACCTCTCTCTAGATCTCTGACTCTCTCTAAAAGCATCTCTCGCTCTAAACCTCTCTCTCGCTAAACCTCTCTCTCGCTCTTTAACTTCTCTCTCCTCTATCTTTTATGAACCTCTCTCGCTTCCACCTCTATAATAAACTCTCCCACCCTCAGAATATCCCACCTCTCTCTCCATACCTCTCTCTCGCTCCCACCCCTCTCTCTCTCTCCCCACTCTTTCTAGGATTTCTCCCACTCTCTATACATCTCTATATTCTCTCTCCCCCTCCAGAATATTCTCTAAAAGACCAAAATAATTTCTTGTATTCTTCTCCCACCTCTCTCTCTTTTTCTCTCGGTTTCCTATGATTTTCGTGTCTTTCTTCCTCACTTTTGCACAAAATCTCTCTAATATCTCTAAAACACACACACACACACACACACACATTCCTATATTTTTTTTTCCTTTGTTATTTTCCCTTATTCTGATATCCTCCCCCCCCTCATTCGTCACAACCAGCAAAACATTTTTTGCAATCCCCTGAAACACACACACACACACACACACACACACACAAAAACAGAAGAAGCATCGCACACGCCAAAAGGCTTCACTCTCCTTGCCAGACGGGCTGATCAGCGCATGCGTATATAGTCTAAACGACATTGGCGATCAATCAAAATAATTTTGCCTGCAATGACTAACGAAAGAAGGAAGGAAGGAAGAGATATGGATAAAAATGCAATCACTCATTGCCATTTTATGCCCCGGCTGTTGACGAGAGGCGGGAACTAACCATCGCAACTCTTTTCTTCCGTTGCTTCCAATAGCAAAACATTTTTTTTCTTTTGGGGATTTTTAGGAGACTTTTTTCTTTATCTTCATTACTTTTTCTTGTTTTTATTGATATTTTTTTTTCCTCTCCCCCCCTTCTTTTTTAAAAGATTTTCTTTCACTTAGCTTTCAGTCATTTTTACTTTCTCTCCTTTCCACTTACAATTGGACGGAATCATCAAGCCAACTTTATTCGTAAAATCCCAATCAATATTAATTCACTTTTTATTGTATTTCTCCCTGAAATAATCCTTTGCATCCGTCTTCATCTAATACAAGAACGGGTAATGTGCACTTCACTGGATACATCATTTGCATGTGGCATTTTATATATATATATATATATATATATATATATATATATAACTGTAAAAGGACTATGAATAAAGACAGAAGGAAAACTTATCTTAGCAAACACGTTTTGTCCTGATGGACATTATCAAGGCAAATGTAAGGATTTTATTTTGCAACATGTATTTGTGAACAAAAGTAAAAATATTAGTTTAACAAAATTTTTAAATTAAAGAGATGCTCATAAATTTTCATCAGCCGAACTGAAAAGTTTAGGTAAACTATGGAAGCTGCTAAGTGACGTAATTTAATGTCTACACAATTTGATAGTATCCTCAGACCGATATTATTTTGAAACCACTCTCTTAAGAAATCGGCTTTGGTTAGATTCGAACCTTTGATTTTATGGTTAAAACCACTCATCTGACAAAGATGTGTTTTGATAAATACAGCGATGTTTATAATACTGCTTTAAAAGTAGTGGTTACAAGTACGCTGGAATCAAGTATAAAAATAGGATAATATTGATCTAGGGAATTAGTCAGTACTAAGTTAGGACAGATATTTAACAGAAAAACACTAAAACTAAGTTATAGCTGCACCGATAAGAGAAGGTTATAAAGAAGCATAATAATAAAATTTTTAAACCAATTTATAAATTTGATAATAATGCAGATCCCAGGATAAATACTGTTGGTAATATTAACCAATGTAATTGCAAGAATTCAAATAAATGCCCATTACAAAACCAATGTTTAACCACCTCTCTTGTTTATCTAAGTACTATTTCTACAATAGAGAAGCTGACTGTTGAAAAATGTTATATTGGTAGTACTAATAATTCTTTTAAGACTAGGTGGTATCAACATCTTTTATCCTTCACCAATAGTACTTATAAAAATAGTACAGCCCTTTCTAAATGTTTTGGAATTTAAAAGAAGCCAATAAATCTCCTAAGGTAACATGGAAAACTTAAAATGGCTAGAACATGTATATCTTTAAATGAAAACAGTTTTCTATGCTTACAGGAAAAGTTAGAAATTATCAGATTTTCTGATAAAACTTATTTTAAACTAAAGAAGAGAATTGACTGTAAATTGTAGTCATAGCCTAATTTTTACCTTTAAACTTTGAATTTGATAATATCTTTTCTTATAATAATAATCAGTAGATGAACTATTGTACAACTTATATGGTTTACTATTCTATTTGTATGCTTCATTTTGATTTAATATTGATTTGTATTAATGTTTAGTTAGTATTATTAACATCTTATATGGATGCTCTTTATTTAACGGTTGTATATAAATTTGCCAAAGTAGTTCTGCATTTTTTTTTTCGAACGGTTAAGTTATTTATCAGTTTCTTTGAGTCTGCTTCACTGTACATCCTTATGGATTCTTTCCTGCTTACGATTGGGTTTTCTGTTCCTGCTAATGTATTTTCCGTCACTTTCAGTAGTCCCCTGCGTCTTAGTGGCGTTATCACCTTGCTTGAGTTGAATTGAGAAAAATAATAATATACTATTATGAGAAAAGATTTTTTAAACTAATTTCTTTTAACTTTTTTCTCTCTCTCTCTCTTCTTTTCTCTCAGTTTATCTCTTTCGTTCTCTCCTCTCTCTTCGATAATTTCTCTCTTTCGTTCTCTCTCTTTCTCTTTTTTCTCTTTCTCTCTTTTCGTTCTTCTCTCTTTCATTTTCTTCTCTCTCTCTCTCTTTTTTTCTTTTTCTTTCTTTCTCTCTCTTCTTTTCTTCTCTCTCTCTCTTTTTTTTTTCTCTCTCTCTCTCTTTCGTTCTTCTCTCTGGTTTTTCTCTCTCTCTTTCTCTCTCTCTCTTCTCTCCCTCTCTTTCGTTCTCTCTCCCTCTCTTTCGTTCTCTCTCCCTCTCTTTCGTTCTCTCCCTCTCTCTTTCGTTCTCTCCCTCTCTCTATTTCTCTCTCTCTTTCTTCTCTCTCTCTCTCTCTCTCTTCGTTCTTTCTCTCTCTCTCTTTCTTTCTCTCTCTTTCTCTCTCTTTTCTTTCAAGTTCTCTCTCTCTCTCTTTCTTTCTCTCTCTCTCTCTCTCTCTCTCTCTCTTTCTCTTTCTCTCTCTCTCTCTCTCTTTCGTTCTCTCTCTCTCTCTCTCGTTCTCTCTCTCTCTCTCTCTCTTTCGTTCTCTCTCTCTCTCTCTCTCTCTCTCTCTCTCTCTCTCTCTCTCTCTCTCTCTCTCTCTTTCTCTCTCTCTCTCTCTCTCTTTCTCTCTCTCTCTCTCTCTTTCGTTCTCTCTCTCTCTCTCTTTCGTTCTCTCTCTCTCTCTCTCTTTTCTTTTTCTCTCTCTCTCTCTCATAATTCTCTTTTCTCTCTCTCTCTCTCTCTCTTTTCTCTCTCTCTCTCTCTCTCTCTTTTTTTCTTTCTCTCTCTCTCTCTTTTTCTTTCTCTCTTTCTCTCTCTCTCAGTTCTCTCTCTTTCTCTCTCTTTCGTTCTCTCTTCTTTCTCTTCTCTCTCTCTTTCGTTCTCTTTCTCTCTTCTCTTTCTCTCTCTTGAAAGTTCTCTCTCTTTCTTTTTTCTCTCTTTTTCTTTCTCTCTCTTTCTCTTTCTCTTCTCTTTCGTTCTCTCTCTCTTTTTATGATTTCTCTCTCTTTATATATCGCACTGAAAGCAGAACAATCTCATCGCAGATGAAGAGGAAGCAACTGAACTGTGGTTCTACAGAAGGATGCTGAGAATACTATGGGCTGGACACGTGACCAATAAAGTTTTAGAGAAAATGTAAACTGAAAAGACACTATACTTAGAATCAGAATGACAGTCGAAATATCTCGGGCCCATAATAAGAAAAGAGGGCTTAGAAATTTGAATTTCTTGAATTTATTTTAAGAGCTTTTTTTTTTTTTTTTTTTTTTTTTTTTTTTTTTTTTTTTTTTTGTTACATGTATATTATTTTTATTGCTATTTCCCATCAATATAGTATTGGAAATTTGTTGCCTATTAATATATGTACTTTTTAAAATAAACACGAATATAATTTTGGGGAGATAAATAGCAAGTTGACTTTCGGGATAAACAGCTAGTTTCTCTCTGGTCTAGGCAATCGGACATCTAGACTGGTGCCAAATCGCTCCCGGCTTGGGGCAATCGGACATCTCGACTGGTGCCAAATCGCTCCCGGCTTGGGGCAATCGGATATCTAGACTGGTGCCAAATCGCTCCCGGCTTGGGGCAATCGGATAACTCTAGACTTTCAAATCGCTCCCTTATTGCCAATGGATATCTAGCTCCCGGAAAATCATTTAACAATCGGATATCTAGTCACACTGATGAGCTGTGATAAAGTGAAACGTTAGCTATGTAGCTATGTTTCTCAGGTCTCGCCGGATATTTCATGCTTATAGATAATCTTCATAAAGGAAACAAACATCTTCATTTTCTACTTTTTCTCTCTCGAGGAAACCATTTTGGTCTTTCAGTTTCCTAAACAGTTGGGTATCGCTGTGTGTGTCTGTGCACGCGTTCACATCAATAAAAGCGTGGCTTATGGAAAAGGAAACTTGCACAATTCTTATTTTTCAGCATAACATTCTTTGTCAATGTATTTAATTCAGTGATGAATATCAATTCAATCTGAAAGTTTCAGATCAAACTTAATGTATTTCTAGAGAGGCTGCTGAAAAGTTCATACAATTTATAAAATCCGACCAAAACACAATTTTGTAGGTAATCACTTCTTCGTTGAACAGAGGACTTTTTATATATACTTTATATATGGCCAAGAAAGAATTCAAAAATAATTCTAGCATTTGATTTTTTGGTTTTGAGGACGTGGGTCAAGCTGGCAAATTTTCAGTACCCACCTTTCTATATGGTTATTAATATTTAGTTAAAGCCTTTAACAACATAATACAATGTTAGCAATATAGAAGACGGGCCGAAAGTTTTTTGGGGTTTTTTTAAATCATTCTTTGAGATTTCTGTTTTCCTTTTAAGAGATTTTTTGATTTTATGACCTTAAAATTTGGACATTTTCTCCCCATCATAATCTGAAAGCTAATAACATTTATTCCAATAAAATGTATTAACAAATATATATGTAAAATGTATCAAAAAAATAATCCTTAGTTTTTCTTTTTCTCGTTCTTTTATTGAATCTTATAGAGTAAACAACAATAACAGCGTCGACTTTTGAAATTTGGCAGAAAAAAAAACTGATTTGATCGATCAAAGAATGCGATTTCATTAATCATCATCATCTCCATGTCTGATTTTTAAGATACTATCAGAACGCAGTAAAACATACTGAGAAATATTTATGCCATGTCCTTTCAGGATACAAGTGATCATGGCTCTCCACAGATTCCTTTTCTTTATTATGTGTATTGCTATGACATCTTGGGAGAGATAGAGGAGTGGTTTCTCTTTGATTTCTGTGCTATTCTTAATTCGAATTAATCCTCTTTCAAGACTGGCTACCACTGAAGACCATCTTGCTATATAACTGTTGTAACGGAGTTATCAAAAACAACAGAAGTTTATTTCCTTTTGGTAGAGGGAAACATAATGTAGAATAGAAACTAGGGAAGAGAATGTTTATCCGTGAATGATTGTTTTCAGCAAAACTGCTTACTGCTCCTCCTGCTACTCCTCTTGATGTAGGAATATTTTATGTCTTTCGATCTTGCTATTTAATTCGTGACCAAGGCAGAACGAGATGAACTCTTGCCCTTTCTCAAAGGAATCGTGCAAAGTGAATGCAACTGACTAGGCTGAAATTTGAACCCTGCTTGCCGAAACCACTTTTTCTGTCGATAACTCTTACTTTACCCGCATATTATTGATTAATGTTAGCTAAACAAATTCTGCTTTGACACGCGAAAAACACCGGCTCCCGTTCGAACTAGAGCCTGGCAGATATTTAAATTGGTGGCCACTTGAAAACACCGGATGCAAACTATGACAATCCGAAATAGCTTTCGATTGTAAATAACCCACACAAGCCGTAACAAATAAATTCATCAGACCTTCTTTGTTAAATTAGATGCGTCCTCCTCTCCGGTCTTTTGAACAGGAGAAGACGTTTATCCCTTGCTTCCTGTTTGGGTTTCCGGTTCCGTCTAAAACTTCCAATTCCCTTTCACTCTCAGTAACCGCCTTGCGTCTCAGTGCCCTGGTATTGTAGTTAGATTTCATTTCCACGATTTTCAGTTATTTAAAAATATATGAGAGCGGGCTTAGCCTCCCTCCCACCAAACTCCACTACTAAACGGCCCTAAAATCAATTTTCAATCGACTTTTATTTGATAGTTAATAATTACCAAAGTTAATAATTACCAACTTTTATTCTACGTCACATCACCTATCAATATTTCCAGTGCCATTACCTCACGATTTTTTTTCAAATCTAGTCTTTTATTACAGTTCATTTCTAAAACCCATTTTCTTTTAAAAAAAAAAAGACGTTATTTTATTTAGGAAAACTCGTGTATAGAATTTGTTCGCATTAGCAATGGAACATTAGCAAATACCTTGACAAAACGTCTTATTCCTGGCATGCCATAACGGATAACTAAAAGAATGAGTGAGTATTAGGAACTGCCATTATTTACAGGAACCAGCGCTTTAATCTACAAGACAATAACCTACTGGTGATTATAGTAATTGTGATTTCAATCCCTGGTCCGGGTAGCACAGACTTGAACTCAGTGGAAATAGAACGGTGTATTACTTTCTTAGCAGTAGAAACAAAATGAAATATGGATAAGGCAACGAGAATAATTAATCCGATTAAATGACAAGGCTCAATCCGAAAAGCCGTGAAGTTAACCCGGTTTGAAAGGTAGCTGATGACGGTGGTGATAACAACATAGATAAGGATATTAGTCCGAATATAAGTGATTTTAAATTCTTCAGTCAAGTATGAAAATTATATTCCGACCTTTTGCACCGATTCATCTCAGCAGAATAATACAGATCATCATTCAACAATCATTTTTCGTCAACGGTAAGCATAAAGTCACTGAAATGGACAGAAAGTTCAGCCATGCAGACTGTTGGTTCTCAGTCACGTCACTGGGTTCCCACTTCTGCATTTTCTTCATGTTGCTGATTTGTATCAGATGGTAACAAAACTTACGCATTTTTTTTTTTTTTTTACTGAAATGAAGTTGGTTTTGAGACTCTAAAAACAATGGTTCGCAAACATCAGCATCAGTGGTTCTCAAACGATGGAGGTGCGACGGGAGAGGATAGCAGGTGAGGCGGAATGATTGAAAGACAAAGATTTAGAAACAGTTTCAAAAAACTCATATACGAAAAATAAATGATTTCAAAGTTTAAATATTATGCATGACTTGTAATTGCATGCATGAATCTCAGTATAAATAATTATTGACTGATTTTATCATTGTGATATTTTTGCATTATATCAAGTATTAAGAATGTAGTAACTAGAGTCCGCAAATTAGAGGAGAGAGTTATCAATGATAATGTTCCGACTTCAAATCCGCAATTATCTCCTTTTAACCCTCTCTTTGGGCTGTCTTTGCAGTAAGGCTCCTTGTGCTGGATTTCCTTTCCTCTGAGTCAGTGTCTTCGTTTCTTTGTCAAAGATCATAGCTTTCATTAATGTACTTAAATCCGATTATAAGTTATTTGTCTTATATCGTATATTAATAGTCGTTATTTTCTTTTATTTTTTTTTAAAATGTACTTAGTGAGGCGCGATAAAATTTTAATTCCGAAAATGCGACCCAGGAAAAAAGGTTTAGGAACTACTGACGTAGTCCATCTTCCATATGCCAGAATTTTGCTTACCACACACAACGCTTTCGCCAGTCCTGTAGTGCATTATCCACCACCTAACTGTGCTATTTATGATTTCGCCATTAATCACATTAACATTACTATTTAATTCTTTGTATGAATTGTTTCTTTATAAAATATAAGCTGCACACTAATATATTTACATCAGATCCGCAGCACAGTATTAATCAGAATCTTAAATTCTATGGAAAACTCCGAAGACATTTTGACCAAATGGATTATACTAAGTCCATGTCACTTTAACCGATAAATAAATATAACAAGAAAATTTCGTGGATTTCTAACTTTTCAAAATTCAAACAAAATTCTCACTTGATCGATTTGAACAAAAAATCTAGCGTCGAAACATCGAACGCTCCAAAATATATATTCAACTGCTAATGAATAGCATAATTTAAAAAAAAAAAAAATCTTTGTCCACACATATTTCGTCGTAGTATTTTCTTATATATATATAAGAAAATTGCGCCCTGAAGATGACAATTTGAAATTGTCGAAAGTAGTTTGCATGTATCTTCCATCTGACAACAGCTTGAATATAAGAATCTTATTATTCAACGAGTTGATAGTAAGTTAATGTCTCATTAACTTCTGTTAGCAAAGTGATTTCGCCATTAATCACATTAATATTGCTATTTAATTCTTTGTATAAATTTTTTCTTCATTCCATAAAATATAAGCTACACACAAACGCTCTCTCTCTCTCTCTCTATATATATATATATATATATATATGCACACGTCCTGGGTATGACGATAAACAATATCCGGGTGAGTTGGAGGTTTTGAGAAGCGTGAAACCACCTCTTAATTGCTGTTGTTCCCAGGTCCACCCTGACCCGGGATGCTAGAACGTGTTAGGGCCTCAGCTATCAGTTGACCCCCGCCCAAACAAATATCAACAGTATATTTTATAGCTAAATGACCAGCAATACATTTTATGATCTACAAACTATATATTTAAAAAAAAAAAAAAAACAACTTACCTTTTAGACAGTGAGGACATAGGAAGTAATACTGCCTGGTGACTGTCATTTTCATGCCTCAACCAATCTTCAAACGAAGTGTCGCTATTCTTTTAGCATGCTCTGCGTCTAGGTCACTGGGCGGGGGATAAAGAAATGTGAGGGAGAAAGATACTAGGCTTTCACCTTTTTTTTTTTTTTTTTTTTTTTTTTTTTTTTTTTTTAATGAATTTAAGTTACTTACGGCCATGACCTTTTAGTTTGCTTAATTTAATTGTTTTGTGTATTTTTCGTCACTTCTAAATTTTGAAGTAAAGTTTGTTATATTTAGGCTATGCAATTTAATTTAGTCTTTTGGATTCTGAGTTTGGTTGTAGGTGGCGTAGCAGGTATTTGTTTTCATCTCTGCATTTTGAAATCAGCTCTGATCTTTTGCTTATGAATTCATCTCGTTCTGGAAAGGTGATTATCGCTTTCCCCCACTCAAAGGTTAAGTAGTCTTAGTTTTGTAAGCTGATTCTGTTTCTGGTGTGTTTTAGTTTGTCTGCGGTTCCATGTCTCTCTCTTTTATATATATATATATATATATATATATATATATAGGATTGTGCCATTTATATATTTTTTTTTATTACTAAAATGTTTTGTGTGAATAGCTTGTTTCCAGGGATTTTTTTATATATTTTATTAGGTATCCTTTAGATTTTACTGTTGGTTCGTATATTACATTATTTTAGTGGACATCCGTATTTAGTTCTTCAGGTGCAGGTTGAATGCCTTTATGGCGTACAGGTGGTTTTTCTGTTTTACGATTTGTAGTTTACGTTTTTAATACGGATCTAGCTAAGTTTTAGAGTATTTCTGTTGAAACATATATAATATGTACACTAGATGCTTCCGACAGATATCGGGAATTGATTCTCCCCAATATAAGGGAGACGGAGTTTTAATCGATGTCATAAATCAAAGACTTTGTACCGTCCAAGCCGATAGACGTCAATTACACTGTTTATTAACACGTGTATCCAATATACAGTGGAACTTCGACTTACGAACACTTCCACTTACGAAAAACTCGCATACGAACAAAAATTTGCCAGAAAATTCGTTTCTACTTACGAATTAATTTCGACATATGAAATTAAGAATGGACTTCCCGCCACTGCATTTGAAATTAAATATTTGATATTAATGTACCGTAAATAATTTTTTAATCTTATCTAAATATACTGTATTATGTATTTTTATGTTATATATATATATATATGATACCGTAGTATTATACAGTATTACAATACTTTCTTATACTATAATTTTATACTGTACTCTGCTAAATATTTGCAGATATATCTTGTACTGTATTTTATTTCTCATTTTTGTTTTATATACAGTGTAAATTATTATATTTTATATACAGTACTGTATTATATTACCATACAGTACATATTTCTACACAGTTCTATCACACTAGATGTCGTGTGATGCTACAAGCATTGCATCATCCCAATCAGTCCTTTTTGTTGGCTTGTAAAATAAACATTTGTAGTGTATGCATATTTTTGATTATATTAGTGTAAGTGTAAAAAGAATTAATAATGTGCAAGTTACGTGTACACTACTGTACAGTTACATAAATTTTATTAAAATTAGGTAAAATGTGACAATGCTGAGTTCGTTTCATTTCGTCTCTGTAAAGTATTTTCGTTTAATAAACAGTGTAGAATCATTGAATTTTAAATTGATATCAATTCAATAGAAAAATGTAAAAATTTTATAAAGTTTAATTAGAGTAAAATAAAATGTATAAAATGCAGGTACAATATGTAAACTATGCAGTAAAATAAACTCTGCATCCAGTTCAGGTTGATTTGTACGATGCATTTCATCACTGCAGTTTGTTCTGTTACATTTTTCCATAGCTTACAATTTTTTTGTAGCTCACGATGTCAACCCTTGATGCTGGTTTCCATTAAGAAGAGGGAAAAATATCCGTGAAAATAGACACGATCATTCAGAGGCACATAGAAGGGACCTGCGTTTCTGACCTTGTTAATCTATATGGACATTCAGCATCAGCAATTTGCATTATCCTAAAGAGCAAGCAAGAAATAAAAATAAAAAAAATAAAAAACTTGATGTAGTCAAAGGAGTTAGCATAATTACCAAGCATCATCCAAAAGACCTAGAAGATGTTGAGAAGCTGTTGATTCTGTGCCTGAAGATATTACATGTACAAAGGTGGGGGGGCACTGTACGTGGATCTTATCAGAAAAATACTAGGCACGTCTTCTGAAGATGAAAATGCATTTAAGTCAAGACGAGGATGGTTTGAAAAATTTAAAAAGAACCTGCAGTGTAGTGAGACATGGAGAGGCTGCGAACTCTGATAAAGCTGCCTTGTTCCAGGGGTGTTTTGAAGTGTCCGAAAATACAAACCTGACCTTAAGATAATTTTGGAAGGATCACATCAATATCCTAATTTTTTAAAATCTCATGAATAAAACCTGGCAAGGAGTCACAGTGATATATTTATTTACATTATTTGTGTATAATCTTTAAAAAGAATTATTTTAATTTTGCATAAAATACGATTTTTTTATCGATAATTTGGGGGACTTTTAACGAAATAATAATATTTCTATTATTTCAAACGGGGAAAATTGTTTCTACATACGAAATTTCCAGTTAAAAATCCACTCCTCGAACGGATTAAATTCGTAGATTGAGGTTCCACTTATATATATGTGAAAAGTGTGTGTGTATATGTATGTATGTATGTATGTATGTGTGAGTGAATGTGTGTGTATATATATATATATATATATATATATATATATATATATATATATACACACACATTATATGCGCAGTACTTATTAGAAAGCGCTCAATATCGGAGATAGCTAACATATTTGGTTGGATTGATGTGAGTTTGTGACCCTGGGTTTCACGTTTTTGCGATCGTCAGAAGCGTGAAACCCAGGGTCACAAACTCACATCAATCCAACTTCATATATATATAATATGACACTTAAAAAGATGATGTGCTGAAAAAAATAATCGGTTCCTTGTTTCACTCCAGAAAGTATGTGATTCCTCCTGTCCTGCTTTGCAGGTATCAGTTCAGATCATAAATCTAGTAGTGCTACCTAACTCCCGCTTTCCAGTTGTGACAGAGTTCAAGATCGTTTAATACGGACTTGTGGAGAGATTTTCTACCCTGCAATTCAATTCTCCCAGATGAAATGTCGCAAGGCTTCCGCTATTTTATCGCTATTTGGATAACAAATGTTCGGACGAGCGACAGGCCCTTAGTTTCTCTAACCCCAGCCCTTCACAGCTAAGGCACACAGTACCACGTACACAGTCGAATCACCCTCATTCCCTTTGTATTCCATTGGTAAGGAGGAAGGTTTTTTTTTCCGCGAACTGCTACATTGTGAAACAGACACCCAAGAGGATGCTTTCCGATTACGATAATCTTAACTACAAGTCTTGGACCAACCGTTATTTATCTTACATTCCTTCATAATATGCACTTCTTCCACTTACGTCCTTACAACAACATCGGCCAGTAACTTTAATTTGAGTGGCTTTTGAGCCTTGCATTGGGTGAACATTCCTCTATTCTATGTATTCTATGTGCTCGTTAGTCGAGAATTATTTTTATCACAGACACCCCCATCCCCGTATGTATATACCGACATCAGATTCTATTATACAAGTCAATATTTTGACAATAAATTTAGTATTAAACAATTAATATTGGTAAAAGCTTTAATGTATATTATATGAGCAATATTAATAATAATTAGTTTGGCGGTTATCAAGTTTTATTACGCTGTCATAAAGTTTTATTTATCAATAAATCCAAAAGATATATTCTCAAGTTAAAATAAAAAACCAAATTATCCCATAGAAATTAATTTCCATGTTAATATAAGATTATTTGACATTTTATAACCTTCATAGGTCATTAGGACATTGATTTTCTTAACTTTTTTAGTGTTTCGACTTTAACATGAGTTACAGTCGTTTTTATTGCTTCCAAGAGATCTTTACTTGAATATTTCCATTATACATCTCTTTTAATGATGACTTACAATTATACACTTGGATTAATATCTGGAGAATTTAGGAGCCATTCTATGGTGTCTTAGGCACCTTTATTGGTAAAGTGGACAATAGCTTTGTAGAATTGAAAAAGCAGTGTCTTGCATTAATGTGTTCTTTAACGTTAGTCTTCATCTTCGTTGTGAGCCACACCACTCCCCTCTAAAAGTTTTATCCACGAATATTTCTGTATTTATCATCAACTTTGAAGAAGGCCATATTTGTACTGCCTACAATATTATTCTCAAACATTAATTCAGTTCCCCATATTGTCTTCTATCCAGCATTGGTCGACTATCTTTATGAATGACCCAAATATCAGGTCCATCCAATGCAGTTGTGGCTCACTAAAATGATGTACAACTTTGCCCAACTAACACGTTTTCTTTTTTGTATTTTATTTAATATAGTAATTTTTTTTTTCGTGTCTTTAGTCAATATTCTTAATATCTGCATTTTTATTTTTGTTTTGTGTTTGTTTTTTTTTTTGTTTTTGTTTTGTTTTGTGTTTTTGTTTTGTTTTTTGTTTTGTTTTGTTTTTGTTATTTTGTTGTTTTTTTGTTTTGTTATTTTTGTTGTTTTGTTATTTTTGTTGTTTTGTTATTTTTGTTGTTTTGTTATTTTTGTTGTTTTGTTGTTATTTTTGTTGTTTTGTTATTTTTGTTGTTTTGTTGTTAGTTTTGTTTTGTTTTTGTTTTGTGTCTTGTTTTTTGTTTTGTGTCTTGTTTTTTGTTTTGTGTCTTGTTTTTGTTGTTTTGTTAGTTTTGTTGTTTTGTTAGTTTTGTTGTTTTGTTAGTTTTGTTGTTTTTAGTTTTTTTGTTGTTTGTTTTTGTTTTTTTTTTGTTATTTTGATTGTTTTAAGTTTTGTTTTATTTTCTTGTTTTTTTTTTTAATTCAGATTTGTTTTGTTGTTTGTTTTGTTGTTTGTTTTGTTGTTTTCATTTTTTTGTTTTTTTTTTGTTTTGTTCAAGATTTTATTTGTTGTTTGTTTTATATTCTTGTCAACATTTTATTCAATCATTTTATTATTCATTTTTATTTAAATATATTTTATCCCCTGAAACACACACACACATTTTATAATTTTATATATATATATATATATATATATATATATATATATATATATATGAATTTGACCAGAACACTACCGCGATTTCGATCACTACGGTCCCGTCAGGTGGTTTGCGAAACCGGAAGTAGTCGGGAAGAGGATAGATGTAGCAAAAAAAATCCAACTTTATCCAAACTGAACTTCTTAACGTGTTTAAACTTGGTCATGATCTCTGACCTCCCATTCAGTAATTCAGTGCTGTCTTTATACGTTAGTATAGCTAGTTTTTCTTCTTGGCCTACACGTATTCCTGATTATTCAGATTTCGTAATAGACTCCATTTAATGTTTGGGCTTTTCTTATGCTTCTCCCTAAAGTTCTAATAGTAACTTGCTAGCTTCGTATTATATCTACGTTACGGGATTCTAAAAGATGAGGTATGATTATACTATCTCTTCTTGAACTGGCCCTCAGTGCAAGCAATGTGTTTTTTGTGCTACTATTGCCACCTTTCACTTCGGCACAATATACAACTCGTTCCGTGCGGCATAATCCATTTAAAGGACATTTATTTTTTGTCCTGCAATTCCATAAGACTATATTTTTCCCTTTCACGTTATTTTTTAGCTTTAAATTTTTGCTGTTCATTCTTTTAATAATGTTGCTCATATTACTGGTGCAACTATAACTTAATTTGGCTGTATTTAGGTTAAACAACCCCCCCCCCTGAATTTAACTAACTGATGTCAGTAAACTTTTCAGGATATGTTTGTTTACATGATAAATATACCAAATGTATTTCATGCTATCTAATTTGGTTTTATTAGAAACATAAATTATTATTTATTTGAAAGTGAGTCCTTAGATATGATTAATTATATTAATAATATTATGTCTAGGAAATTACATTTTGAAAAACTCCAACATTTTAAGTGCTTCTGAATATTTAAATATTGTCATGTTCTTAACGGACAAACATAGTATATATTTCAAATTTGGAATTTACGATTAGATTTTATTTTGTAGGGTATAAATATGATATTGCTTACGCCAGTTCTAATGTAGAACTTATCCTAATGTAGAATTCATTTGGTTCCCCCCCTCCATCTAATCTAGGACCCGCCATAACACTTACATTTTAGTAAACCACATTCGCTCCGTACTTCATTGGTAAGAAGTAGCACTTGTTGCCGCGACCATTGCTCTGTGGAACCGACTCCCAAGAGGATGTTTCTCCGACCATTGCAATCTTAACCTATCTAGGGATAAACGTTATCTTCGCTTCCCCCCCCCATCCGTATAAACTGTCTCTTGACGTAACACTCTACTTCGAATGGAACGACCCTG
This sequence comes from Acanthosepion pharaonis, assembly GCA_903632075.3. Lineage (NCBI taxonomy): Eukaryota > Metazoa > Mollusca > Cephalopoda > Sepiida > Sepiidae > Acanthosepion > Acanthosepion pharaonis. The sequence goes on from CAHIKZ030001355.1 coordinate 457,496, forward strand.
TGCTTGGTACAGGGTAAACAAAAAACTTACCGTAAACAAAAATCTGATCTTGATGAGAATTGTTACTGGAAAAACTGAAGTCGGTCAAAAAAGAAGTCCATTAAACATTTAACTTATTAACTATTGTCGCTAGTTATCTAATCAGGTGTTTCTTGACAAACACGTCTATAAGCCTTAAAATTGGTAAAAATTAAGCAATGTAATTAGTCACACATATAGTGTGGAGTGTATTTCGGCAACATGTTTTCATTGAGACACGTTTCACTGAATAATTTAGACAAGTTTTTGTCTACTTATTTCCAACAGGAGCCTTTCATAATCACGAACAAGCTTTTGGTGGCGTTAAAAGAAAAGAGAAAATTACTGTGTTGATACATGTTTTTATTCCGAGTACTTTCAACATTAGCATAATGTCATTATCATCAGGGCGGTGTTTTTTAAAAGAAAAAAATGTAGTGTTCATTGTTACCTCCCCTGGAGCGTTAATTATGCTTCGCAAGTAAAAAAAAAAAAAAAAAATTAACTTTCAGAAGAACCCGGAAATCTTGTCTTTGAAAGTGATAAGCATTTTTTTTTTTTTTTTTGCCTTAAAAAACTACAAAAGAGAAATCGATCCATCCAGACATATCTGTGCGGGTGGAGTGATCTGAAGAGATGAATATAACAATATTAATAAAATAAATCATAACCGATATGTATTTTTATGGTGTTTTATTAATTTATCTCGTGTGTGTGTGTGTATATATATATATATATATATATATATATATATATATATATACACATTAGTGGCAATGATGTCACCATTCATTTAGCTAATATCTTACCATGATGTAGGAGCTATTTTTTTCAGCACCCTGTCAGTTATGTGCCATACGTGATATACGCTTAGGCGATCATGTATCTTTCGATACATGACTGACGAGGCAGATTTTTCCCACGCAGTTGGTTGCCATTTCTTTCTGTCCGTTGCCATCCAGGGCTATAGAACCCGGTCTGGTATTAGCACGTAAATGAATGTAATGAATTCGACTAGAATTCGGCTCTCGAATTTCTCAATCCGAGCCGTTATCCATTACTCCACCGTTCCTGTACTAATTTTATTTTAAAAACCTTCACATGCATCTTAAAATTTATCATATACTGTCACGATTCAGTGTTGATTTCTATATCCACACAGTTTATACGGACGAGCAATCTACTCTCAATATACCCCCATGAATAAAACAAAATACACACACACACACGTGTGTGCGCATGCGTGCCTAAGGTTTAAATACATTTTAAAAATGAAAAATCTTTGAAACGTTTATTTTAATCTTAGTTCCAAGCTAATAGATTAAAGTTAATATTTCTAACAAGCAAAATACATAACTATATTTCAAACTGAATTTAAATTAATTTTTTTTTCAATCGCTAAAATCGGCCATATTGACAAAGCAGTCAATACAACACAAATCTCTTTATTAAATTTTTTTTTTCAGAAAGTAATTTTTTTTTTTTTTAATTTTATTTGAGGAAGATTAATTGATTTAAATTTTAATTAATCTGAATTAAAACAGATATTACTTTAAAATATCGCAGGAAAACAATTTTTAACACGGAAGTGGATGTTTTTAGCAAATGTTGACAGATTTATCGATAGCTTAATGTTTGGAAAATTTAAGTAAAGGATAAGTAACTGTAAAAATTACTTGACGAGTACAGTGAACGCTTTTTTATAGATTTTTTTTTTTTTAAACTACACACTATTAATCTTGAAAATTTAGTAAAATATTCTAAATAATTTGTTGATTGAATTTGAATTACTTTGGCTTTATAGCTTTACCTACGAAGACGTTTGTGGAGCAAAAGTTAAATAATAACGAATAAATTTTAAATTTACTATATTTACAGTTCTTATTGTCTGATAATGTCGTGTATGGACATCCGTATTTACAAAGATAGTCACGTTTAAAAACAAAGGAAATTCTACATTCTTTTTTAAAACACAGGTGCGCTTTTTCATTTGTGATTAGTAAACAGTTTTTACTTAATAACAATATCGACTAACCCGTACAAATTAATACAGAATTTTTAAAAATTTAAAACTTTATAAATTATAATTAATTTTTTAAAAATTAAAACAATTATGGTAAAAATTCCTTATTCTTCAAAAAAAAAAGAAGCTTTTTTTTCTTAAGACAATAGTGACCATAGTCTATCTTATTCATAAAAGCAAATAAAAGCTTTTAATTAAATAATGTTATACTTTATTTTATTAGTTACTTTACACTTCAGGACGGATTTTCTTTAAGTTCATTACTGTTAAACAAAAAGAAAAATTCATGATTTAAATCCTCCAAGGACTTGTACGTATAACTAATATAATATTAAGCGCTACAAAAATGAATTTCTTGAAATTTCTTAAAATTAAATAAGTGGCGTGAGATGCCGGAAAATATTTTTACCAAAATTTTCTAAGAAAAAAAAGAAATGTTTGTAAAATAATTCCTTTTTTTAATATGTTCTGAAAGTTTCATTAAAATCCGACTATGATGTGATGAATTTTGCGATAAATTCTAAATCAGTGTGTTTTTCACTGCAAAAAGACGCACAAATGTCCTAGACTGATTTATGGTCGCCCGCGGAGACAAGTAAAACAAAATCTTTAACCAAAATTTTGAAAGTTTTAAAAAGGATTGAATGATTTCCCCAATGTTGTTCTTGATATATAAAAATATATATCGTTATCACTCTCACACACACACACACACACACACACACACACACAGCAATGAAAATCTTGGTAATCCGTATGGATAATCCCAAGGAGGATGAAATCCGGACAGCTCAATGTTAAGTCAGAGCGAATAATTTAAAGAAAAACAGACCACTTTAAGGTTCCATTTTTATAATTTATTTCACCAGAGATTATCTTTTTCTCTAGATCATCAGTCTGTCACACTATCTCTCACCACTCTCTATATCACTTTACATACACTTTTGAAGGACAGTATTAAGCTTAAGTTTAAATTCATTTTTTCACCCTGGGAAGTGAGGTCTGATGATCCAGAGAAAAAGAAAATCTCTGAAATAAATTATAACAATGTAACCTTAAAGTGGTCTGTTTTTCTTTAAATTTATTTAAATTTATTTATTTATAAATATATATATAGGCTGGTTAATTGAAATTCGGAGAATAAAGACAACAAAATGATAAAAATATTGTTAATAAGTTTGATTATATATTAGTTGTCTTTTTATTCTTTGAATTTCATTAACTAACCGGCCGATTAAATGCGCGCTCACACACACACACACACACACACACACACATATATATATATATATATATATATATATATATATATATGAGATTGTGCCTAGATAAGTGATGAAATATTATGTAATATTTGCCACTCTAATATAGCAGTGAATGTTAGGCAATTTCCTCACAAATGAAGTGATTTGAAGCAGCAATGTTGTCCTACAGAAGGATGCTGAGAATACCATGGACTGAACATTTGGGCAACGCCTAAATTTTAAAGAAAATAGACACAAAAGGGACGCTTATATTTAACATCAGAAAGAGACCTTTAAAATGTCTAAGGTACATAAATATAGGAAAGAGGCTTGGAAAATATGACACTCACAAGACATATTGAAAGCAAAAGGAACAAAGAAAAACGGTGCATAACCCCTCCCTAACGAGCTTGCGTAAATGGATAGCATAAGACAAAATTTACTATGAGACACAAATGACAGGAAATCGTGGAGAGCCATGATCACCAATGTTATGAAGTGATACGACACTCACATGTTCCAGTATCGTGGTTTGCATACAAGTTAATATTAATTTAACTTTTCAAGTGGTTTTATCATTTTATTCATAAACGGATAAGTCTAATATTCCTATGCATTATATGTGAAAGACTTAAAAAAAAACAAAAAAAACCCACACATTTTCTCACATTGACATTATCGAACAATATTTCTAATGTCTCCAATAGTACACGTCCCTTTTTCTTCTCTCTAACATCATTACTAAACCACTCACATCTTTCGATTTCCAGCAATGCACCGCTATACAAATGGCTAAATATGTGTAATATAAAGCTTTTGAGGCAGTTATCCCAGTGTCTGTCTATATCTATTATTTATTTGTTCCCCCTCTTCTTCTTCTTCCTCTCTTCTCTTTCCTTCGTCAATTCAAGAACGGCTTCCAAATTATTCGTTCTATTTAAAGAAATCAGGTGCTATGCTCTGATGATGACGTCACGCGCCATTGGGCTCTGACGTCAGCAAGATTTGGACCAATGACGGTCGATTTTCAGCCGACACGTCGTTTTGCAGCGCCTGAGGACATTTGCTTGTAACAATGCCAACGTGTGTGTGTATTCGCGCGCGCACGCGTGCGTCTAAAGTTCACGTGTGTATGTGAGTGGTGACATGTCTATATGCCCATGTGTCTATGTGCACAAACGTAATTGTCAGGTAACATAACGTCAAAGCAGAATTTAATCGTCAAACTGAGTTCGAATTTCAGCCGAGACTACTTTTGTTTTCACTAAATGCATTTGGGAAAGCCATGAATAAACTTCTCTCTGGGCTATGGCCGAGCACCACATATTTTGCCAAAAATATGACGTCACTGGCATGTCACAATAGCTGACGGAGATGTGAGTACACGGGTAAACCACTCTCCGTTAATTACCTTATTTTAGCAGTAGTAAAGAATTAGTTACATCTATTGTCAATCTTGACATGAGCTAATCAGTATAGTCTTTGGCGCCTAATACAAGAGGATGGATCTTAATCTGAGGGGGGGCGAATTTTTCTTTATATGCAATAAACGAAGTGGTCTTAAAAGCGGGGTCGCAAAATCACTTAATGGGTCAAAAAGTGCAAAATAAGCGAAAGGTCTTAATACGTTCGAGAGATATGAAAATTTCTTTAACGGGGAGCGGAGTTACCGCCCACCAACTAATCTATAAGCTAGTTAATATAGATTTGTATGTCTGTATGAGATATATATATATTATTTTGTCTATAAATTAACTGATAAAAACCCTTGAAAGCATAAATTGATACCGACCTGCATGCAGGCAACTGCTCGAGGACAGGTACTTTAATAAACAACACCTACGGTTTCATATATATGCATTTTATAGCCTAAATATAGATTGCTAGATTGCATTGTGCATGAAAATCAGTTGTGCTACCGGTGAGTTAAAAAATTATATATATATATATAGGAAAGAACAATCTGATTAATAATTCAGAGTTCTTAACATATATTTTTACTTTTACAAAACTATTCTCGATACAGCAGTAGAGCATAATATTATAATTGTATTTTTTTAATCTGTAATAATATATATAAACTGAAATTCCCATGTTTCAAAACTGAAACTTCAATTCAAATTCAGTCATAAAAATTAAACTTAAAATACAAAGTTCTGTTCCATTATCAAGCGATGGGAATTCCGGTGATTATATATTTCTAAAAAATAATTACAATATTTATTATTAATATAAATTATAGCTTTATTATGCATCGAGCATTATTAGAACCATCACTCAATGTACTATATATATATATATATATATATATATATATATATATATATGTGTGTGTGTGTATTTAATCGAGTTCACCCTAAGCAAGGCAGTAAAGCCACTAAGATGCAAGGAGTTACTGGGTATGGAAAAACAGAAAAATTGCTAAGGAGTAAGAACAAAAGAAGCATATTCCAGGGAGCAGTATATAGCGATTGACATTACATTTAAATTTTTAACGATTAAAGTTAACTGTAAAGCCTGGAAGAAAGTTCCACAAGCGATAAGTGCGAGAAAAGAAACTGTTAACATAGAACTTAGAACTACATCTAGCTAATTCCACTGTTAATTGACGAGACCTCATCTCCAGCCTAGTACTGCACTTAAATTCAAAAAGTCTAGGTGCCATAGTGAAGAGCTTATAGGAACAATTACCATGAAAGTATTTATAGAAAAGACACAGAGAGGCAACTTTACGGCAATGGAAAAGTCACTGAAGCCGAGACGCCAGATCAGGACCAATAATATTTCGGATTCTTCTTTGGGTTTTAGCAAGAATCTATAAATATAAATCCATATGTGGCAGCAATATTGTAGTCTTAAACGAATGGTAGACTTTTAGATATGTAAGATAGATTCTGAAGGAAAAAAAAAGCGAAAAACTGTATCAGTTCAAACATTTGTCCGGAGACACCGTAACTCTTCAACTTGTGATGAAGACCTGTATGCCAAATCCTGTCAAAGGCTTTCGAGATGTCCAACGCAACAGTCCGGCTTCACCATTCTTATTTAGAGCATGAGAGACTCTTTCCACAATTATTGTCAGTACATCAGCAATTGATCTGGAGAAACGAAAGCCATGTTGCTTATCTGAAAGAAGGACATGTGATGTGAGATGTTTTACCAATTGAGCATTGAATAGGGCCTCTAGTAGTTTCCCTAACGTGATAGAAGGCTAATAAGCCGATAGTTGGAAGGGTCAGACTGTTCAATTGAGTTCTTAAAACCTGGAACAACAGATGAGGACTTCCAGCAGGCAAGAAAGCAAGAGGCAGCGAAGCATTTGTTATGCAGTTTAGAGAGAACAGGAGCCAGTTCAGGAGCACATTTCTTAAGGACTATTATAGAGATATACCATAGAAAGGGTTATATGCATAGAACTCAAGAGATCCAGTTCTAAGTCAGAGAGTGAATCCCAATCAGCATGCTGGTAACGGAAAGAGGTCTTATGAATAGGAGGTTCTTGTTTAATTGATGATTGAAATGAAATATCAACAGATACTGCAGCATGATCTTGTATTGCCAAGAGGACAATGTTGCTAATCTCGGCAAGAGCTTGGAGAGGAGATAGGAACAAATCAAGAAAAGAAGCCTGTTGCTCAGATTTACTAAGGAAACGAGTAGGTAGATACACGATTTGAGTAAGGGGTTGAACAATAGAAAAATTGAAAGTCTGAATACCGGCAACATCAGCACCCAGACACGGTATTTACTCTGCGCCCCCACTAGGACGATATGTGACGCAAGGTCTATTTTAGGTGGGGACCCGAGCGCGTACGCCCGGGAAAGGAACAAAAATTCCTCTCAGTCCCCGCAACCGTCGACTGCGCTGGCCTCGGTGCGAGCACCGATCCATCCCTCTGTTCCCCAGGGCTGGGCACCTTTTCAGTATTATTCTCCTCAGTTGCCCCTCTGTCCTTTGACAGAGAAGCCCATGAGCGCACTCTGTCCAAGGACAGAGACGCAACTGAGAGATAAGTAGATGTCAAATTACTCCAAAAAGTAAGGTAGACGTTGTAATTTACACGCTAAAACACAGGAACACACACACACAAATTGTTTTTACAGACATCCTATCAGGGAATCGGTTATATTTAAAGAGTGTTCAATACACAATTTAAAAAATCGGTTTCTACCAATGAAGGCTTCTTCAGGCAGTATAAAGGTCAAAGTTTTTTTATATATATATATATATATATATATATATATATATATATATATATATATCTCACACCATTCCTCATCACCCTCTAATTCAACTTATATAAGCTTAATACTGCCCATCAAAAGTGTAAATTTTAAATTCATTTTTTGTTTCACTTTTGAAAGTGAAGTCTGAAGATCAAGAGAAAAATAAAATTCTCTGGTGAAATAAATTATTACAATAGAGCTTTAAAGTGGTTTGTTTTTCATTTAAATTAAATTATTCGCTCGGACTTAAAATTGAGCTCTCAGGATTCCATCTTCCTTTGGATTATCCATACGGATTACCAACATTTTTGTTATATATATATGAATATGTAATAAATTCATGTGGTTCCTAGTAATTATAAAAATATTAAAACTGAGCCACAAAAGAGAACTCGATATATTTTATTTGTGTATGTGAAGCATCCACGATCTTATCTTTCTTATTTAATTTCTGTAAACTTTTATTCATAACTTTTTTCGCGTGATAAGCATAATAATAATTTTTTATATAAATTCTGATAACTTTCCGTAATTGCTAATTAACTTTGTATATATCTCCTTACTAGCAGTATAACCCACCTTTGCCCGGGTCTTTCATTACTAGGAATTTTTGCCGTTCATTTGAAGCAGTTTAAGTTAAAAGTTAGCCCACCCGAAAATCAATATTAGTAACAATATTTGGGTGCAACTGAGGTACATCCCCAAATAGGGGGGGGTAACAATTTGAAGGGGGGGCTGAAAAGGGAACTGTATAATAATATTGTAATAATTTAAACTATTTATTTTTATTGAAGTTTTTATGAAAGATATATATCCAAGAACAGATAGTAAAACGTTGCTGAGTTATAGTGGACAGGAAGTTGTGGAGAGCCATTGTCGCCAACAATTTGGACTCAAAACCGGCACTGAAGGATTATCTATCAAGCAAAAAAAATTCATCGAAATTGGATGAAAACTGTGGAAATGCAAAAACAACAACCGATCACGCACATACATACACACGCATACTTATACACATATACACACACACACATATGCACACATACACGTGCACATACATACACACACATTTTGAGAATTATAGATATAGATAGTTGAATGATTTCTGCATTTTAAATTCTCATCACATGTAGACTTTACTCATATACGAGATGAAAACAAACAGAATATAAGTATTTTTTTTTTTTTTTTCGGCTACATGAAAACAGTGTTTGTAGCATATATAAGCATCCGTAGTCGAATAGTTTGACCGTGAGATTTGGTTTCGAAACTCCCAATGGTTGAATTGTTGTCCTTGGGAGATGATTCCAGCGTGTGGCACCATTGGGAAGTACTTGAAAAACCCTACGGCGGTTGAATCCCAACATACTATTGCGTAACACGAAGTTACCGTCGACTCAAGGCCAGTACAGTGGGGCTCGTTCAGACACTGATCACGCCAGATTATTTCTTTTCTCTCTATATATATATATATATATATATATATATATATATATATGAGAGAGAGAGAGAGTTGCTGTATAAAGACAGGTTAGTTCTTTCGGAGAAACAAATGTCTCTAAGCAGGCGTTTGTAGACAGGTGTAATCTGAAACGGGGAGCTATTGTCATATAATTGTACTTGTCCCCACCCTTAGTTCACATGACCATCACGACCTGCCAATACCTCATAAATAATGGACTATTCCGTTTTGATTGCGTGGAAAAACAACAGAAGACACATCAGAGACACTACTTGGTTTTTACTGAAGAGAAAGATAGGTAACATCTCTTGCTAATACCACATAAACGATGGCCTATTACGTTTAAATTGCGTGAGAAGTCAAAACATGTCAAAGACGCTGTTTGATTTTCAGTGATAAAAAAGATAGACAAGTTTAACATCTTTTTCAGTAAAATGGAAAAGTTGCCAATTTCAAATCTTTTCATTTATATCCCCTTACTTCTTAAAATGACAATCAATATTCATATTTATGATTGTTATTGCAATATTTTGTTAAAGTTGTTAAGCTCAAATATTTAACGATGTGATAGGGGAGATTTTATTGTCGTAAAAAATTGCCATCAGCTTATTCAATCATTAACTGAAGAATTAAGATACATCAGAAATTTCAAATAGGAAAACCACGAAATTTTCACGGGTTAAAATTAGTTATTATGTGAGATTATCCCAGATTCACGGTTATATAGAAGATGAAATATTGGATAACGGTTTCACATTTAAGCCCGGATCAAATTTCATAACGATTTCATTTTATTTGAATTTCTGGGATGAGGATATATCTTTATTTGAATTATTTGCATTGTTTTTCTCTTTGTTATTGTGACAACATTTCGACCGTTGTGCCCTCCGGTCCTCATCAGGTGTTTATCAATCCGGGCAATCTCCAGGCAGTTTCAAACTGAACACACCTTTATTTAATCCACGGAGGTAGATTGTTTTCGATCTGCTAATCATATCTAGGGATATCTCACCAGTTCGAAAGCGTCTACGCGGACTTGTGGGTAATTATTTTCCATGCAACAACCCCTTCCTCACAGACGCCATCTTCATGGCATGTCTTATGTCTTAAACCCTTAAAGCCCCTGACCTTTATAACTGGAGACCATGCTATATCCGCAAGAGTGGATCATACCTATTCACTTTGTATTCCGTTGAAAAGAAGTTCCACTCGGACAGCTTCTTCCCGAAAACGGCTGCTTTGTAGAACAAACTCCCAAGAGGATGCTTTCCCAATCACTGAAATCTTGACCTGATGCATTAGTATAAAAAATATTTTGTTCATTTTTTAAAAATTCTGATTGGCATTAAAATGGTAACTAATTTGCTTACGTTTTTTTTTTTCTGTATGAGTATGACTATATGCTTGTTTATGCCTCGTGCTGTGCACGTCAGCCGGGAGCATGCCGGGTTCAGTTTGACACCAGACTATCAAGCAAACCAGATGCAGGGATGATGTCAGATCTGCCATTTACCCGTTGTTAGTAATGACCCCCTAGAAGTGAATATCTATGGGCATGACTGAGTAGAACCGTTGGAGGGGTGGATATAGATCGCAGATGAAAACACAAGGTTTTCCGTTGGAGAAGGCGACTCTGTGATTCGCTTACAAACGGACTGGCCGAGTGTGTCAGCAATTAACGAAATAGTATAATAAAATGTAATTAAGATCCGGTGTTCTCATTTAATCGACACCCCCACTTCTTTCTACTACATTCCTGTTTATAGGTTGATTGAGATGATGCGAATGATATATATATATATATATATATATATATATATATATGGATTAATACTTTGAGATGAGAAAAAGTAATATTAAAATGACTTTATATAATCCAGGGGGTTCTTGACAGTTCATTAAATATAATCTTTTATTTATTTTAATTTTGTCAACAATCGAATAATTAACCCTAGAACACTAACCATGGGTATAGTACCCAACGCAAATTTTCCTATTTTTAATTACAATTTCCAGTACGTGATTTTAATTTGATTTACGGTCACTATTTATCCTCAGAGATCCCAAGACATTTTCCCTCGCGTACATTGTCTTTCTTTCATTCTAACCTGAAGAAACCAAAAAGAGCAGTGTCTCTGGCGAAATTTTCTACTTTGTCTCAGCATCTTCACATATTCGTTTGTACAAATATTCAACATGTTTCAACAAATGAAATATCAGCCCTAGTTATTATTTTAGTAGCAATATCTGTTTATCTAACCTTTTATCACTCTATGCAACTTCATTCGCCGTACAAAAAGTTTATCCTACCATGAATTTGAATTTCATAGTTGTCATATGGCAACAGAAAACAACTGTGAAATTAGTAATGAGGATACTGCAATTGAGAGCCACTGAAAAAGAATGCAGTGGGGGGGAAAAAGTAATATTAAGAATGTTAAAAGTTAACACATTAACTACAAACCTTTATACTTGATTTCAGCTATCCGGGATCAATCCCAGAAAGAAACGATTCACAGGTTTTAGCCAATAATGAACCCACTGAGAAATAATATTGGTGCTGGCAAACATCAGTTACGTTAAAAGCAAATCTTAAAATGTCTTCCCTGAATGAAAAAAGGAAAAGTTCTCGATTTAATCAATGAAGACAAAAATCGTATACCAAAGTAAAAAGTAGAACTACAGTAAAAATAAATTTTCTCTCGCAAAATTTACAGCAGTAGATTTTTACAATTGTCTGAGTTTTTTATTAGTTATTGTTGTTAATTTCTTACTGGGCCTAATTAATAAATTAAATTTTATCATAAGTATATATATATATATATATATATATATATATATATATATATATATATAATATAAACATATAATAAAAAAACAGTTTATTCACTACAAAGATATAATCTAGTTTCGGTGCATTTATTTCCTCGAGCGGCTTGCTTACAAACTGAATTGTTCATAAACAATTTTGGTTCTCACCAGTGGAGGTGCAACTAAATGCACCGAAAAGAAGTTGCATCTTTGTAGTGGGTTAATTGTTTTTGTCTATATGAAAAAAATTATAATAAATAATTATTGCTCTACTCTCGGTATTGAGCCCTCTTTTGAATTAATGCTGTGAACGTTAGAATTTATATATTTTCGTTCTCATTATATATATATATATAAGGCACGGTGGAGTAATAGATAGCGGCTTGGATTGAGAAATCGAGTCAAATCCATTACATTCATTTACGTGCTAATACCCTTGGGAAAGGTATGAATATGGGTAAATAGCAGGAGACACTGGGTTCTATAGCCTTGGATGGCAGGCCAACTCTGAAATCAAAACCTTCGGAGGGTCGTTGCCCTTCAAAAAGTGTGAATGGTTCTGTACAAAACCTTCACCACGATAATCAAATCACATGAGCTGGTGTCTGACTATCGGTTCATAAGAACTGAGCTGCTTGACCCTCATACGTCGAAGAAAGAGAATATATATATATATATATATATATATATATATATATATATATAGTGTAATCCGGATATAAGAGAGATTTTTCTCTGGTCCCAAAATGTTCCCATACTTACCTAAACAAAATAGACCAAACCCGGATATAAGAGACTTCTTCTCCGGTCCCGACAACTCTCTTATATCCGGGTTACTCTATCTATCTATCTATCTATCTATCTATCTATCCTGAAGATTGAGTTCAAGTATGAAACGGATTATCGCCACTCGGTATTGACTTCGGTGTCTACTTGTATATATTTGAATGCATTTTTTGATGCGACATTATTTTTTTTTGTTTCTATTAACGCCATTTTTAGTGAGTTTACTTATTTGAGTGTACCCAATAAAAATAACGTTTCGAGTAATAAAAAGATTCTATTCCAAAATAGCTTTTTACGTTTTGTGTGGAAACTGAAGTTAAAACCTCATAGACGTCCCAACGAGGAAAACGTGTGCATTCAAACTTTGCTCTATGAAAACGTTCTCCGTGGCCGAATTGGTAAAGGCAAGTTTCGGCTATAGAAACTGTTTTCCTGGTGGAAAATAGGGATACAGGTTCAATTCCTGTTTGGGGGCACAATTTTTCATTAATAGGACTTCTGAATCTAGGCCGGTTGTTTTTAATTTCACTCTTTAGGAAAACAAAAAACATGGATAGCAACTCGAAATCCACTAAAATAACGTTTATATAATTACACTTTCTTTTGTTTAGCGGCATATCAACATTGGGTCATTTAATGCCGAAATTTAATTTTCTTGGGAGCTTTGGTAATTTTTTTTATATAGAAATGTATTGCTGGTATTTTTTTTTTTTTTTTACTATGAAATTTGTTAACTATTTACCCGTAGCTGGGTCCCTAACAGGTGCTATCACCCCAGGTTAGGGTGGACTTGTAAAGGACAGCAATTAAGAAGTGATTCTCGGCTCCTCCAAACCCCCTTGATCAGAGATTTTCCTGTCAGATGTAATTTATCGTCATACCTTTCGACGGAATTATATATAATCATCAGAATCTGTGTTAATAAGAGGAAAGATAAAAGGATTTTTTATGTAATTTTTTTTTTGTTTGGACATTTTTTTCTTTCTTTTCGTTCATTTTTTTCTCTTTTTTTTATGAATAATTTTTACAAGCAATTTTTAAAATAATTTATAAATGTTTAACTCTTAAGATTCTGTATTTGTGTCAGTCAAGTGACATTGTTATTAAATTAAGACTTTTTATACATTGAAACACTCACTATTCAGTGACCTAGTATTTTCAAAAGAATTTTGATTTGTGTGTGCATGCATATATATATATATATATATATATTCTTATTTTTTTCCAGTATCATCATCAGGGTTTTGATGGTTAAGACAAATAGTTTGTCCGAAATATGTTTTTGCTTTTGTGTTTAAACCGATAACAGTTCAGGTCATGTGCAAAGACACAAACACTGATTTTAAAATTTATGTTGTAAGAGAAATTCTTTGTGGTTGAATTATTACAATTATGAATATGCTCGTGACCGTAAAGTCAATTTAATAATTTTAATGTAAGGGAGGTAACTTAGTTAATAATTGGATTATTAAAGAAGGTTATAATTTACTTGTTTTTAAACTACTAGATTTTTTTAAAAAGTTATAACTACGTACTATAATCATTTAAGAACATTAGTACTATACGTGATAACGAAAGGATCTTGTTGAAGATAAGTAAGTAAAACCTGTCTAAATTGTTTAATCAGACATGTTTAAATAAATATATTTTATTTTATTGCCTATACTCGGGCGCTGTGAATACTGTTGATTAGTTAGGTGAAACCTAGATAGATAGGCTCTTGCTCGTTAGGTTTTTATATATATATATATATATATATATATATATATATATATATATATATGTATATGTATAGCGATTATGTGACATTATCGGGCAGTAAGAGCGGTAAATATAGTAAAATTTCTTGCTAATTTTCTAACATTTTCTCAACAAGCGTCTGAAGACTATAAAGCCAATGTACCTAAAATTCAATAAAATATTAGATTACTTAAAATATTTTCTTAAAAGACTAATGGCTAATTAAACAAACAAATTATACTTAAAAAGCGTATTCGTCAATTAATTTCATTCAATTTAGTCTTCCTTACTTAAATGTCGCCAACATTAAATTGACAATAAATCATTTAACACCTCAGAAAATACGTGTGTGTGGTATTGTGCGATATTTTTAGCTAAAAGTAATTTTTTTTTAATTCAAATTAATTAAATTTTTAATCAGATTTTAATCAAATAACCTTTCAGGAAATTGTGTACATATTTATACATACACACACACATATATATATATATATATATATATATATATATATATATATATATATATATATATATAATTCGATAAATTCGTTCATATTGACAGACCTGACAGATTCTATTTATTAAAAAAATTTCAATAAAGAGAATTGTGTTGACAGTTCTCTCAATATGAATGAAGTCATCGATATTACCGATTTAAAGAGGAAAAAAAATACTATCAATTTTAAATTCGGTTTGAAATGCACCAAATTATTTTGCTTATTGTGAATATTATATTTAATCTATTTCTTTGAAATTAAAACAAAGCATTACGAAAAAAAAATGCCTTTTGTTTTCTTTTTCTTTTTTTTTTTTTTAATTCATTTTAAATTTACGTATCACATTTTTCTGGGGGTGGGGGTGGGTATCTACTTTTAAATAATTTGATTTGGACTATGTCTGAAATGAAAACTGGTTAATGGGAGATAACTCTAGCATACCTTTTAAAACTGAATTGGTCCTGATATTAATGTTTAGTTTCTTTGTTTTTTTTTTATTGTAGGTTTTTATTACAGTGTTCAGCTCGATGGATAGGAATGAGTTGAGCGTTGCCATCAAGCAACAGTAAGACAAAACAATAATGAAAATATTTTATCGAATTAATTCAATCAACAATTGAACGACGATTGTTTTGAGAATTCTTGGTCGAAAAATCCACCATTGAAAGTAAAGACAATTTTGCCAGTGGGTCTTTTTATTATATTCTTATTGTATGAATTTATCATAATTCCCTTTTCTAATTTACTCCATAATACTTGAAATATTCCGAAAGAAAAATTAAATTTTGTTTTTGATATTGAATAAGAAAATAAAACTCACACACAATAAATATTCATATGTGTAGCCATAAAAATGAGCAACGCATGGTAATTGACAGTTTCACGAGATTAGACTGTTTATATTTACAAATGTTTAATCCTTGATGTTAAGCTCTCTTCCGCCAGAAATATAACAAATATTAAACATATTAATGATGACTAGCTCATCAACGAAAGTTAATTTTTCGTAAAAACAAAAATCCCTATCCATACAGTTTAGATGTCATTCTGAGTAAAATAATTTAAAAAGTAATTACAACTGAAAAGACCCGCCTATGCGTTCATATAATGACAAGTCTCTTGACAAAAGGACAACATGATTATCTCCATTTATCAGTAGATTTTTCAAAATAAAGCAATTAAAACAAATAACTCTAGGATTTATATGACCTCTTATTTTAACCTCTGGTTGGGTTGTTATTCAGATATGGTGAATTTTGCTGAAAGATCTCTATTCATTTTTAACCATAATGTCTCATAAAAAATGCTTCTAGCACTGAAAGAAACAAGAAGATTTGGACGAAGAATCACATAAGATTTCAAGAATCTCGTAAGAAAAGAACTGTTTCACTTGAAGAACAATCAGTGAAAGACAAAAGCAGGATGCCACTGAAAATCCAAAGTATTGATCGTTATCTGTTCCTTGGAGCATTCATCAAAGAAAGGAAACAACGTATAAAGAACAAACAAGTTTTTGGTAAAATAAAATAAATTTACCAAAATTTTACAACCGAAATTGAATCAAGTGCTAAACATCTACGATGAATGTGTGAAACAAGGAAAATGTGATCGACTGAATGAAATATTTGACATGCCAAAAGAAAATGTTGAATGGCTTAGTAGTAAGGACAGGTGGTTCTGTCATCTTCCCATAGAAAGTAAGGGAACTTGCTTTCTTTTCAGTTGTTCAATTGGAAACAAAGCAAGTTCCAAAATTATTCATCCATCCAAAATAAGAAATGTGACCTTGGAACGAACTTCAACAACTTCAGCTTCCGAATCAGACACGCAATCACAGAATGAATATGAAGTCTAAAAGTTCTGAAGAATAATCCACAAGAATAATGAAGAAATGTATCAAAACCAAAACTGTAACCAAATTAGTAACATCTTTAAACTTAACAACCAGCGAAGCAGCAAATGTTTGTCAACTGTTATCTCAAGAAAACACCTTCTCAATTTGGTATTTACAAATTCACTATTAAAGAAGTTGTTAAACTTGAAGAAGAAATGAAAACATTACACTTAGAAAATTAGTCATTGTTTTTTTGATGACCAAAAATATCAAATGCTTGTTTTGAAAAATGAAAGAAGAGTAGTTTAATTAGAAGCATTGCATCTACGAAATGGAAAAGTAGATATTGTTGTCAAAGGAATAACAGCAGTTCTGGGTGAATACAATTCATGGAAGAATATAAAGATGATTGTTGCAGAGAGGCTACGAATGTGAAGACAATTTCCTGAAAAGAAATTGGAAGAACCACATCATTATTGGCTGTCAGCATCATGTACTTGACTTGATGCTTCATGTACTTGACTTGATGCTTCATGTCGTAATGTTTGATGAACTTCAAGGAAACAACACGTCACCCAATATCGAATATCCGTGAACTTGTAAATAACTAGGAACAGCTCAAGAAGACACTATTTACATTATTCGGACTATTGTCCTCGTCATTGTTTCCATATTTATTACAGCGTTTCGGCCGTTGTACACTCCGGCCTTCTTCAGATGGTTGGAATGTCGAACTAAACACTTTATTTCGCTCACTGGGATAGACTGTTCTAGTTCCACGTGCCATGATTAATGGATGTCAGTTGTCAGTTATCTCCTGTTAATTCCCCTCTCCAAGTTCTCCACTGCCTTAACCGGGTATTGAACTGACACTCTTTGGGCCCTGTCACTGGATCTAACCAACGCCTTTATCTACTGTGCCATGTGTCTTTGATGATATTCCAACCACCTGAAGAAAGCCGGAGCGTACAACGGCCAAAACGTGCGCAGAACTGGCAAAATGAACGGCTTTCAAGATCTTTGTCTTTAAAATAAAGAGAAATTCAGCTTATATTTATTTTGTCTAACAAAACGTAATAATTATATATAAGCTTGTATGTTCTGCTATAGCTATAAACTATTAAATTCGTTAAAAATACATAAGTACTATTCAATTACGTAATTAGCAAATAGAAAAAAATAAAGCTTCTGAAATATAAATATATATATATATATATATATATATATATATTACCCTTATTGCGTGTATGGTAAAATCGAATTTTCAGTTTGAAGTGACCTTTTTCAGGAACTAAAAAAAAAAATAATGTCTTTTTCATTATTTTTGAACAAAAGTTCATCAATTTACAGGAACAGGGTGACAAAAAAGTTATAAGTCCTAATGTACACGTACATAAAAACACATACCTACATATAAACACACACACACACACATCTCCAGATATGAGATAAGATCAAATGGAGTATAATTTCACTGTCTATAGCATTTCATTTTAAGGGCTAAATACAGAGTAGACCTTAATATTATTTATTATATGAAATTAAGACAAAAACCTGTTAAAATCGCTACACAATAGCTTTCATGTTTCAGCACTCAAATTGTGCCTCTTCATGCGATAGTAAATAACTGGTGAGTAAAAAAAATTATTTTAAATTTCAAAAGCAGATAACAAAAAAAACAAATTAAAATGAGGCTTGTGGGTTTACCCTGATTAACCAATTAGGTGTTAGACCTACGCTGAAAAAGGGGGAAATTTCATTATGGTAAAATGTGGTTTGAAATATAATTCTAGTCAAGGTCATGAGTGGCAGACAAGAAATTAATACAAACTATCAGTGGGTATACCATGTATCAAAATTATGAAAGGAATGTAACTTGTTCAATTTTATAAGAAGCTAAGGGGCGGGGTAGGAAAACAATCAAACATATAGCTAATTGTAGCATTTTTTATAGTTGATAATAAAAAGGCTCCTTTAAAAAACCAGTAAATGCAACTTACATTTTTTTTTATTTTTAAACATTTAATATTCATACAATATGTTGATAATGCCGACTAAACAGCAATATATAGCTATATTAAATTCAAATAAACATAATAAAATAATCATTTATCGAAGGTGCCCCCTATTTTTTACTTATTATGATTTTACTACCAAATTTAAAGTTTAACCATATTGTAAAACGAAAAGTAAACTATACCTACAATTTACACTTAAAAAATTCTGTTAAATCAAAGTGAATTATCAGCAAATGTAATAATTTCTCGTGTAAGCATAAAAGCAAGGTTCGTTTAAGGATTTACAAGTTCTAGCTTTTAAAAAAAAAAAAATTCCATTTAAGCGTAGTAGCTTTATTAACCTCTTTTAAATTCCAAAAATACTTGGAAAGATATGTTCTATTTTTCTAAGTGTTATTGGTGAAAGATAGGATATATTAATACTACCTAATTTTAAAAGAATTCTTAGTACTCCCTATATAAAATTTTTCAACAGTCGGATTTTCTGTTGTAGAAACAGTACTTAGGTAAACAAGAGTCATTCAGACATTTGTTTTGCAGTGGGCAATCATTAGAATTTCTGCAATCATATTTGTTAGTATTATCGACATTAGTTACCTTGGAATTAACATTATTCAGGTTTTATATCTGTTTAATTTTTTATGTTTTTTATAAAAAAAATTTTCTAGGTTATCAGTGCAGCTATAGTTTAGTTTTAGGGTTTCTGTTGAATGTTTTACTGAGTGGATTATTTCTGGGGAAATGCTTATCAATCAAATGGAGCAACTTCTGCCCTAATTTAGTACTAACCATTTTTTTAAGTGGGATGGGTACCAAATGATTTGTCTGTTCCTATTCTTTTTTTCTTCAATCATTATCAGGCTGTCATGAGGCAGTATTATAAACACTACTATACTTATTGAAAACATCTTTGCTAGAAGAATTAATGCTAATCCTATATTCTATAGAGGAGAGAATACGTTTAATTACAGATGGCGGATGGTTAAAGTTGGTTATATATATATATATATGAATATATATATATATATATATATATATATATATATATATATAGTTGACATTGACCTTCATATAAGGTTGGAATACATCATTCACAAGATCTAACGTAACATCCAGAAAGTCAACTATTTAACATTAGTAGTGATTTTAACTTTAAGATTTAGGCTTTTTAATTCTCTATGGATCATTTTTCTTAAGTTGGCAACCTTAATTTTAGTACAATTTTTTTACTAACAGTGTCTCTGTTTCCCCTATATTATCAACACTAACATCATCATAAGCACTTAGATTATATATAATAAACAAACCCATCAGGTCAGAAGACTCTGCAGAATCTAATGATCCCATAGAAATATCAAAGTGATCATTAGAACTGTTCATTATTATTAATAAGAACAGATCTTCTACAGTCCATTATTATATCCATTTATTTATATATATATATATATATATACACACACAACCACATACATGTGAATATAAACTTCTAATAGATCTAATGTATATATCTTAACTGTAAATTATGCACATTGACATCACATATATACACACACACACCTACCTTTTGATTCACATAATTGTAAATACATACATATAAATAAACATTCATCTGATATAAAACTATCAAATACACATACAAAATACATAATAGTAAAAGAACATAAGTATGCATGCAAGCAAATAGGAATGTACTTATACGTACTAGTAAATCTACAATCGTGCATCTAAATCTGAACGTAAAGATATATATTTAGATGCATTTTAAAAAAGAGGATATATAGCTTGAATCGAAATTAATTTGGTTCAACATTTTTCAAGAGGTCTTCGTTTTTATGTCTACATATGACTATTAATTTCTTTTGTTTAATAAATTAGGGTTTTTTTGGTTTTTTTTACAATGGTCGATTTTTGTTTGTTGTTTTTTTTTTGTTGTTTTTCTATTCTTGCTTCGTTGTAGTTGTTTTTGCAAATTATAGAATTATTCATGGATGTAGATTTTTCTAGATTCTTAACGCAGCTGATCTTTATTTTTGTTAAAAACTTTTAATGTTGTTGAATATTTAAAATGTTTATTAGTTTGAGACTAATTCTACTGACATTAGTTTCTACGTTACGACTATAAACAGGGGGGAAGGGGGCGTTAAACCCGAACACGTTGCGGTGCCTTTTTGCCATTTTTTTTCTTTTTCTATGTCTTCAAATACTATACATTTTTTTCTATGTATTCTATGTTAACTTTAGTTTCATCAAATATTTTCTTATTGCTGGAGTTGGTTGTTAATCTATATTGTACTGATTTATGTAAATGCCATTTGTGAATATTGGGAGATGATTTGATCCGCTATTTACGTATTTCTGTGTATTTTTGTGTAAATATTTTATATATGGTTTATATCTACCAATATTCAAATCCAAAGTTACGTCAAGAAAGTTGATCACTTTTGCTTTTGTAATGGTTTTTAGGTCATAATATTTGAAGAATTTTACCAATTCTTTTCTTGATTTCTTTATGCTTCTTGGATTTTTATTACATAATACGATTACACTTTCATCTCGATAAAGTCCTATAAAATTGATATCGAACAAATTCGCCATATTAGGAATATCCCTACTATCTCGCATGCTTTTACCGATTTCCACATTGTTTCATTTTGTTTACAAGCACCCATGGGTTTGGGGGCCTATCTTATTATTTTAATTTTTTTATCGCTAATCTTACAATAGTTTTTGACTAAATTGATGACATTCATTAGCAGACATTCGATAACGAATGGATTAAATCCTTTATAGGAAATGAGGCATTTTCCCCGTCAAGGAAAGTTCGAGAAAAATTGGATCAACTTTGGCACAATACTTAATATATAAGAAAAGAGTATATGCACGTTTTTTAAAAAAAAAAATAAAACACTCGAGCACATTTTTGACCAATCGGGTGTACAAAAAAATATGCGGTCGAAATTTGTGAAGTTAACGCGCGCGTGTGTGATTCGTGAGAATATTGTCAAACCGCTTCAGAACAATTTACTTGTCCGGCAAATAAGATGAACATAACTGTGTCTCACCAGTCGCCGGCTTCGTACAATTGTGTCTCACCAGTCGCCGGCTTCGTACAATTGTGTCTCACCAGTCGCCGGCTTCGTACAATTGTGTCTCACCAGCCGCCGGCTCCTTTGACCACTGAATGAACAGTATCAAATTACAACTCTCAACTTGGCGATAATGTTTTTAATGCCACGCAGCTGTTAATATTTCTCTACAACTCTGAGACTTTAAAGAAAAACAAAATACGAACGATCCCTTTTTGTTATCAGATATTTCTACAAGTCTTGTTTTGCAAAAATAAAATAAAAACTTTATTTTGTAGCAGTCGTGTTAATCTTTTTTTTTATTAACATTAGAACCACTAAACATTTATTGTAAAATAGAATTAACGTCGTACTTCTTTTTACCTTTTTAAATCAGTTTATAGCTTCTTTCGTATGATGTCACTGGTTAAGTTCTGAAGAATTTGTATTTGCATTGCTCTCTCGAAAATGTATTTCCTAAGTTTTCTAATATTATTTTTAGTTGTAATAAGTAGTATGTATTAAGGTTTGTTTTCGAAATTCGGTTTATGGTCTTTAATAGGGATAAATGTTTATTCTATCATCATCTTTAACTCAGCGGCCATTTCTCTAATTTCTTTAATGTTGTCTTTTTCCTAACTTTCGGGCGCCTTTTTGCGAAATTTTCTGATTTATTGACTGAGTTTTCTGCAATATGCATCCATGTCGGTTTTATAATGGTTAGCCATTTTGTCGGCTTTAATTATTATTTTATCCGGTTTTGGGGTTGTTTTGTTTTGT